>PVKS010009050.1:0-65610 GCA_004027875.1 Aplodontia rufa | reverse complement strand
TGGGATAGCTGGGTCGTAAGGTGGTTCCATCCTTAATTTTTTGAGGATTCTCCATACTGCTTTCCATAGATTAAACCAGCTACTTTGCAACTGATGGAAGACAAATTAGGTCCAACACTCCAGCATTTGGGAGTAGGCAAAGACTTTCTCAACATGTCTCCAAAAGTGAAGGAAGTAGTCAAAAATCAGTGACTGGGATGTCATAAAGCTATAAAGCTTTTGTATGGCCAAGGAAACAATCATAAGAGTCAAGAGGTTTCCTACAGAAATGGAGAGAATCATGGGCTATGATTCCTCTGACAGAGGTCTCATATCCAGAATCAACAAAATCCTCAAAAATCTCAACTTCAAAAACACAAACAACCCAATCAATAAATGAGCCAAGGAGCTCAATAGAAACTTCTCAACAGAGGACCATGAGCATGCCAATGAATACATGAGAAATTGCTCTAAATCACTAGTAATCAGAGAAATGCAAATGAAAACTACATGAAAATTCACTTCATGCCAGTCAGACTGGCAAAAATGAAGAAAATAATAATAGATGCTGGAGGGGTTATGGAGAGATAGGCACACTAACACTGTTGGTGGAACTGCAGACTGGTACAGCCCCTTTGGAAAGCAGTGTGAAAAATCCTCAAAAAACTAGGGATGAACCCATCATATGATCCAGCTATTCCTCTCCTGGGTATTTTTCCAGGGGATTTTTAATCAACACATTACACTGACAGAGCAAAATCTATGTTCATAGCGGCTCAATTTACAATAGCTAAATTGTGTAAACATCCCAGATGTCCCTCACTGGATGAATGGATCCAAAAACTGTGGTACATATATACCATGGAGATCTATTCAGCAATTAGAAACAATGATATTGAAGCCTTTGAAGGTAAATGGATGGCTATGGAAGAAATCATTCTGAGTGAAATCAGCATAATCTAGAGAACCAAGAGTCGAATGTCTTCAATCATATGTGGAGGCTGGAGCTAGACCCTGGCCAGTGTGAAAGGTGGTCTTCTCTCTTGTATTAAACCCTGAAAAGGTGTAGTGACATACCTAAGGCATTTGTAGAGATATATTGGGAAGGAGGGGGAAACGTGGGAGGGATAAGGGTGGGTAATAGGGGAGACTCTAGGGAGTAAATCTAATTTTCAGAATATATATATATGTATATATATATACATATATATATATATATACACATCATATTTCATTGGAAGCATGTTTGATTGTTCAAAAAATTTTCTTAATAAAAAATTGAATTGCCATTTGACCCAGAAATCCCACTTCTGGATATATACCCAAAGGAATTTAATAGAGGAAATTAGAGACATATTTGCACTGTCAAATTTACTGCAGCGTTATTAACAATACTCAGGATATGGAAATGATGAAAATGCGCACTGATGGATGAATGAATAAAGAACCTAGTTTATAAATACAATGGCATATTATATAGCCATGAAGACAAGGGATATCCTGCTATTTTCAATAACATTGATGGCTTAGGTTAATACTATGCTGAGTGAAATAGCCAGACTAGAAAGACTAATACTCAAAAAGAAAAAAAAAACCTCTCAATTACAGGTGAAATATAAAATAGTCAAACATGAGTAAAATGGTGTTTGCCAGGGACTTGGGGGAGGGAGAAATAGGTATTGGTCAAAGGATACCAAGTTTCAGTTATGCAAAATAAGTACATTTTGGAGATCTATTGTTAAAAGTTAAATTAATGGAAGCAGTTAAGAATTAAAAAGAAAGTTATAGTAAAATGTGATTGGTAGAATCCAGGTAGAGGTTCTATTTGAAGGTTTTGTTTTCTTTAATTTAGTTTTTTTTGTATTAGTGCACTATAGTTGTTCATAATGATGCAGGTTGTTGTCACGTATTCCTAGATGCACACAACATGGCAATACAATTTGGTCAATATCCACCCCCCCACACACACTCCTCTACCTCCCTCCTTCCATCTCCTGATCCCTTGCCTCTCTCTGGGTCCTCTGTTTAAAACAAACAACAAAAACAAACAACAAACAAACAAACAAACCCCCAAGTACATTGACAAAATTCTTATACCTATGAAGATTATGTTTTATATACATGACTATATTATATACAGTGACGTACTTATAAATGCTTGGTATGTACTTTGCTTTATCTGAATTCCAACATTTCCCTTTCTTCTCCCTTCATATCATCCCTTGTTATTCTTTGATATATGCTGACAATAGGATTAAATATTTACATTTTTAAAGGCATTTGAAATTAAAAAATACATATTTTTTCAAAGGATCTTTCTCAAAATCTTTGAAAATTAAAACATGTCATATTAGTTTTTCAAATTATAAATCACCCAATATGGATGAATCTCATAAGCCAAATATGAAGCAAAAAGAAACAGGCATTAAAATAATGTGTTCTTGGGCTGGAGCAGTGGCTCAGCGGTTACGATCCTTGCCTGGCAAGTGCAAGTAAGTTTGAACATCAGTACCACATACACAAGGAAGTCTCAGAGCAATGAAAGCCATATGAAAAACTTAATGAAATCAATTCCTCTCTCTCTTTAAAAAAAATTATGTGTACAAAATGATATCATTCATGTAGCACAAAACCAGGCAAAACTAACACAAGCTGTCAGAAATAAAGGCAATGTTTAACACTGTGTGTAAGTAGTGACTTGGAAAGGGCTTTCTGGGATGCTGATATCTTCTATTTGTCATTCTGGGTTCTGACTTTGTGATGTAAAAATTCGTCAGTATGTACACTTCTCTGTTAACACTCTATTTCAATAAAATATTCCAGAATTGAAATATTAACATGTCCTATATTAATGTTCTCATTAGTATTCTTTTTTAACTCTAGCAGCTTGTGAGACTGAGGCAGGAGGATCCCAAGTACAAAGCCAAACTCAGCAAATTAACAAGGCCCTAAGCAAGTTAGATCCTGCCTCAGAACAAACAAATAAAAAAATATATGACAAAAAGGGCTGGTGATGTGGCTCAGTGTTAAAGTGCCCCTGGATTCAATCCCTGATGCAATGAAGAAATAAACAAACAAACAAACATTTGAATGTGAACTCCATGAAACTAATAACTTTAATCCGCTTTTGCATTGCTGTTTCAATCTACAACCTGGCCTTGAGTATAGTGGAAATTCAAAATATTTTTCATAAATGAGTGATAATAAAGTACAGTTTACTCATCACTTCCCATAGAGTTCCAATTCTCTAAATGTTTACTACTTTATTTTATTTTTTTATTTGTTTTTTTAAGAGAGAGGGACAGATAGAAAGAGAATCAATTTTATTCAGCTTTTCATGTGACTTTCGTTGCTCCAGCACTTCACTATGTATGTGGTGCTGGGGTTTGAACCCACATATTTGCATATGCCAGGCAAGCACCTTAACTGCTGAGCCACTGTTCTGGACCCGGACGTTACTATTTTAATAAACTTTTCTATGATTGTTTGACACAACTAAGTTAAGGAGTGCAATCTAGACAACAACATATTTTTTTAAGAGAGAAAGGGAAAGAGAGAAGGAGAGACTAAATTTTATTTTATTTATTTATTCATCTGGCCTTTGTTACTCCAACATTTAATTGTGTATGTGGTGCTGGCTGGGGCTCGAACCCAGGTCCTTGCACATGCCAGGCCTGGACTCCCACCATTGAGCCACTGCTCCAGCCCTGACAGCAACATATTTTAACATCAAGTACCTGTTATCTCGTGTTCCTAGTTAATGTCTTCACTCTGTCAATATTAGTAAACATCGATGGCTAGGTGAACTTTGCTCTAGATACTTACAATTGGCGGGGAGACCCAAAGTGCAAATTTTACCTTTTTTTTTCTTTTCCTTCCTTTTTTCAATACCCTGTGTTAATTTATGCTTCTGCTGTTATTGCCTTTATCCACTGTCATATTCTTATTAGATTATGAAAGTAAAGTTAATTAATGTTGTTATGCTATTTTGACATTATGTAAAACCCTTTAAGTGAAACAAAAGCCTTGATCCAAGCTGACTTCCATGTAGTAACTTATTAACTTAGCAACTTATTAACCTTGTCTTCCATAGAAACATTGTCTAGTGATGAGTCCCTTAGTTCTTTAGAATTGAGAAAATCTTCAGGAAGCATAGCACTGAAGATGAAGTTGAGAGATTTTGCTTTTCCTTTTATTATTATATTAATGATCTCAGGAGAAGTTTATGCAGAAGGTAAAATTTTTTTTCTTAATTTGTTTTATTGTCTAACTATATAAATTGAAATTCTAACATTTATATAAGTTTAGTATAATGTTTCATTTTGATATATCAATTTTATAACACATGCCTTTTATAAATGCAGGTTGTTATAACGTTTAAAATGACTTCTTTTTTCCGCTGGGAAAAACTAGCAAACTATCCTTCAAATAGCATAACTCAGAAAAACAAATGAAAGACCATTTGGATATTTAGACTTTGAAGCTCAGGAGACTATTATCGAAACACAATGAAGGGTTTATGGGCTAATAATGCTTCATTTTTGAAGTCACATGTTAACTTTAATTCTAATTTTCTGCAAGAATTCATTCTTAACATTAACACAACTTGTAGAATTTTAATTCTCTGATCATCATGTGAGAACTTACTGTGGGAAATTTAAAAAAGAAAGAACGATAAACCATCAACAAAATTTCCTACTTGTCAAAGCTTGAGTTTTATCCTCAAGATTTATCCATTGGCTGGATTAAGTAGTGGTTAGAAAGAGAGCCACGAGCCGAGACTTCTTCTAGTTTTACTTTTGAGATTGAGCGGGATCTATGAAAAATTGTATCTGAACCTCAGTGATAAATCAGACAAGTACACACCTATAGGTTTCCTAACTGTTTGAAATGCTTGAAGTTCACCTGGTGTGTAAGACCAGTGTGAGAGTAACAGGTTGGTAGTGTAATAGGGTGTTCCTAGGAACAGTGATCTGTGATTAGACTGTGGGGTTAAGAATCTAGGCAGGTCAGTTAGCAGTTAGCAAGAGTGAACGTGAAAATTAGGAAACCAGAGCATAAAACTTTTCTAAAATAAACACTTGAGAGAAGTTGTTGAAATAAAATATCCGTTAAGTTATGATTGCCTCTTAATTGAATAGTTTACTATAAATGTTTTAGTAAAAAGTCTGCAATTAAAATTATGAAGGTGAAACAAATATAATTCATCCTATTTGATACATTCAACTCTATAATAGGATAATTTTGCACAAAGTTCCCTTCGATTTTATTGTTCTGCTTAGGAAAATGCAAGCTGATTTCATTATCAGCTGTGTCATGATGAATTGTAAAATTCCAGCTCATTTTCTATTATGTGGTTATAAACTGATCTCACACACAAAAAAGTAAGCTGCTTGAAGACAGGGACCATGATCTCCTGTTCCCCCACTGAGGACCTCAGGGACAAGAATTGAGTAATCGTTCTTCTGCTTTCACAATATACAATCATTTTTGACCTATTCAAGACCTCACTTTTATTTTATTTGTACAGTTTTCTCTCCTTATCTCTGATCATGAATTCCATTCCATATGGTTTCTATATGTTCTTAAATATGCAGTTACTTTTGTTGAATATGTCTAGTTTTGTGCATGTGATTTACCTTCCCATTAATGGAAACTTAGTGTAGATTATATCTTCTTATTTTATTTTACTGGATATAATTCAAATATATTTCTGCTTTGCAAACCTTTTTTTAAAATTTTTTATTTTTTGCTTTTAGGTGGATAGTGTTTCAGGTATTTGATTTATGCTACTTCCTTCCTAACCTCAAACGTTTCTGACATTGATTCTGTCTTACAGTCCTCTATTGCTCTGTGAGAATTCTTCAACCTGCATTCACTCCCAGGTGGAATTATTTGGTGAATTCAAATACATATTTCTGGGGTACATAATGAAAATTACTTTGTAGAATGGCCATTTTAATGTATATAATCTCAGAACTACCTCATCAGCACTTCCAATTCTCTACTTCTGTACTATTTACCATGTTGCTATTGAGAAAGTAGTATCTCATTTTCTCTGATTCTTGGGAATCTCTTCAGAAACTTTTTTAGATGTCTGATTTCTGTGATTTTCAGTATTGTATCTGATTAGCATTTTCCTTTGCTTTATGCCTTTTTATATCTGATTTGTGAGAACTCTTCAAAAGTTTCAGTTTCTCCATATCTTCAACAATCATCGAGATAAACTGTCTCATTAAAGCAATTCATGTAGAGGATGGAGAAGTGGCTCAGTGGTTACCATGCTTGCCCAGCATGCCCAAGTACATGGATTCAAACCCCAGTACACACGTAAACAGCTAAGTGTTGGAGCAAAGAAAGCCATGTGGAAAAACTCAATAAAAATTGATTCTCTCTCTCTCTCTCTCTCTCTCTCTAACTGCCTTTTTATCTTAAAAAAAAAAACAATTTGAGTAGATATGCAGTTTGTCTCATGGTGGTTTAAATTTGCATTTTCCTGATGACTAACAAGGCTGAATGACTTGGTCTCTGATCATTTATATAATCCCATTTGTTAAGTTCTTATTCAAATATTTTAATTGATTGTCTCTTCTTAAAAGAAGAGTAAAAATTATTTATTTCACAGTTTGGGGAGTTTGCCTATCTTAAGGAGAAATTTATCTATTCTGGAACTATGCTGTTCAATACAGGGGACTCTAGCCACACGCAGTCAGTCCTCTCTCCTCCTCTTCAAGTTCAAGTGACTGAGGACAGATAATACTAGAAAGTAGTGCCTCTGTCCCTCACTGTGCTTTTTCCAGTGGCAACTGGCTGGATGAGCACTTATCTTAATTTTACAATTTAGTAAACGATTTCATCACTAAGTAGCTCAATGGTAGACTACCTGCTTAGAATGTATGAGGTTACACACACTTGAATCCCCAGCACAAGAAAAAAAAAAAAAAAAGAAAAAAGTTAAGCATTATCAAATACAGTAGAACAAACATTAGAAAATACATCCAAAAGAAACTTGGCCACTAGGAACAGTTAGGTAGTGGAAGAGCTCTGGATGTATTTCTGCCACGTTCAGCTGGCGAAGCGGCAATAATGACACGCACACGCTTGTTGCTTCCGGAGATCTCCCGTGCTCTCTCTTTATTCAGGAAGTTGCACCACTTATATATGGCAAGTAACCCAATCAGCAGGTTGTTGCTATGAGGAAAAAAGCTCTGCTGCCAGCTCCTATTGGTTGTCTCTAAGTGGTCAGATAGATATTGCAAGCATACGAACCAGGAGCAGCACGAGGTCAGCTGACTTGGCTTGACCAGCTGCCAGCCGCCATCTTAAAGCTGCCTGCATGGTGTGGGCCCCAGGTACCGCCCGCCACATCTCCCCCTTTTTGTTTAAGATGAGACCGTGCCTGTCTTAGGTTGCCAGGATAGAGCTACATTCTTACCCGTCATTGGGTGTTGAATTACAACTTCTTCAATCCCTGTCTTAGGTTGATATATGCTCTTCCTGGTCTGACCCGTCTTTGACTACTGGTCTAGCATGCTCAGCCATACTTCAGGGGAGTGGCCAGCATCGATGGCTAGCAAAGCTTGGTGTAGTATTGCTGGCTGTTTACACTGGTTACCACGTAGCTTGCACATCCACCACACACCGATACCAGATATGAGACACAGGGAACCACCAAAAGCCAGGAAGCCAAACCAATTTCTTCCCCAAGCAACAACAGATTGGAAATCCTACCATAAGTGATCATAGACACAGAGGATATATCCATACAAGCAATAATAAAACAAAAGGCATGAGACAAGTTATCCCAGGTCCAAAATAAAAGGAACAGCAGTTGGTCCTAAAGAAGAGTTTGTAGTGAAACAGGACAGGATAAGAACTAGAAAAAGCAGACAGAGGTAAAGGACGAGGCCAGGCTTTTACAACATTCCAAAGTTGTCTCTGTTCCCCATTAACAAGGGGGAGAAGTATCCCCAGCACCAGGAGGATCTTCACCATGTCGTTGCTCTTTGTCATCTTGAAGGTTGCCTTCCAGTTGTGCAGGCTTAATCAGTTGTTCAGGTACCCAAATTGGCGATGATGCATTCTGTGGGAAAACACAAACAGATCCTCGGCTCCAGATTAACACTGGATCTGGGCCATTCCATTGACCTGACAAAACATCTTTCCAAAGGACTGAAGGCCATTTGCTTTTAGAAGGTTCAGCATGACAGATGGCAGCAGAACGTCCGTCTGAGTCAAGGTTCAAAAAATTCAAAGTAAATAAGACAACAGAGAGTTTATCCTTAGGGGATCTGAAGGATGCCCCTATTCCCCCTTTTTGTTTAGTTAACATAGTTTTTAGAGTCAAGTGGGTGCGTTCAACAACACCTTGGCCTGTGGGGTTGTAAGGAATCCCCGTAACATGCTGAATGCCAAAGCTGGAACAAAATTGTTTAAAGGCCTGAGAGGTGTATCCGGGATCATTGTCTGTCTTAATTTGTCGTGGAAGCCCGAGAGTAGAGAACGTCAAGAGACAATGAGTAATAATATCTTTAGCTTTCTCACCAGCCATGGGCATAGCCAAAATGAACCCAGAGAATGTATCCACAGTAACATGTAGGAATTGTAAATTGCCAAACTCTGGGTAGTGGGTAACATCCATTTGCCAAAGATGATTAGGTAATAGTCCCTTGGGGTTAATTCCTAAAAGGGGCAAAGGAAGGAAAGTAACACAACTAGGACAATTTTTTACAGTGTCCCGAGCTGTAGCCTTAGTAAGGGAGAAACATGAATGCAAGGTAGAAGAGTTGACGTGAAATTTAGAGTGAAAGTCCTTAGCTTGTTCTATGGTGGAGAAGATATGAGGGTCCCTGGTAGCAAAATCTGTGACTTCATTACCAAAGGACAATGGACCTGGCAGACCAGAATGTGCTCTAATATGGGATATGAAGAAAGGATTTTTTCTATCCCAAGTAAGTTTTTGTAGAAGAGATAAAGAAGAGGCAATAGATGAATTTTGGGCAATCATACCTGCCAATTCCAAATTTTGAACAGCATTTACAACATATTTGCTATCTGAATATAAATTGAAAGGGTCAGGGTGAGTCTTGAAAACGTCTATGATCATGAAAAGTTCAGTCTGTTGGGCAGACGTAGTAGCAGTCAGCACAGTCTGAGTATGATTATTAACTGTGATAGCCCCTGTGCCGTCCTTTCAGCCATCAGTAAATATTAGGGTGGCATTAGTAATAGGTACTTTCCTAGTAACAACAGGGAATATAATGGGATGGCGATCCCAAAACTGCAGAAGAGGATCTGCTGGCATATGATTATCAAAACTGGCTTGGGTACTAGTATAAAATATAGTCCATAAGGAACAATTATTAATGAGATACTGCAGCTGAGCAGCAGAATATGGGGTAATAATAACAGATGGGTGGGTGTCAAAAACAGATGTAGACACCTTTAGTGCCTTCAAAATAATCTCTGCCATCATTTCAGGGTAGTTTGATATTACCTTATTGGGAGATGCTGTGATAAGTTCCTTAATGCCTTGGTTATTTTTACCAAGACCCTGACCCCAAATATGTCCTTGCTCCAACATCATCAAATTAGCTTGAGGGCTACTATATGAAACGTCTGAAGTTAGAAACAGGCCCATGCTCTCCATGATATCCCTTCCCCATAAATTTACTGGGAGGTTATCAAGGACATAGGGTTGAACCATGCCTTCATTGCCTTCATCATCTTTCCATTTCAGCATTTTAGCACTCCTACTGGGAGAGGCTTTTCTCTGTCTTGCCTGCGCAATTCCTCCCCTAAATGTTCCCATTGAGAGGTATTTAATAGCCCTTCCTCTAGAAACCAAGGGCAACATTCCTCCACCATCTTAAGGAATGTCTGGGCCGTGGCCATTTCTAAAGGCGTACCATTTCTTTTCAATAGTTCCATAAGCGGTTATTTCATTCTCATTCGTGACATTTCCGAGCCCATGGTGAATTCTAATCCCTAACAAAATTGCAACTACAACAATACTAAAAAAACCCACACCAACAATAAGCACACAAAGACACACAGAACAAATTTTTTTCCAACAAAACACAGGACGTCCTTCCCCAGCTCTAAGCCAGTACTTCCTCTCCTCGCAGGAGATCCTACCCCAGCTCTAGGCTAGTACTTCCTCTCCTCGCAGGAGATACTTTCACCTACCCCAACTCTATCGAATAGAATTCTCGTTTATCCCTAACAACTTTCCTTGCCTTAGCCACTTACCACTGTTTTCAGAGGTGTCCCTGTACGGGCCACCAGTTTGCCGCGTTCGGCTGGCGAAGCGGCAATAACGACACGCACATGCTTGTTGCTTCTGGAGATCTCCCGTGCTCTCTCTTTATTCAGGAAGTTGCACCACTTATATAGGGCAGGTAATCCAATCAGCAGGTTGTTGCTATGAGGAAAAAAAGCTCTGCTGCCAGCTCCTATTGGTTGTCTCTAAGTGGTCAGATAGATATTGCAAGCATACGAACCAGGAGCAGCACGAGGTCAGCTGACTTGGCTTGGCCAGCTGCCAGCCGCCATCTTAAAGCTGCCTGCGTGGTGTGGGCCCCGGGTACCGCCCGCCACATGTTTCCTTAAAATAGTTGTGATAAGGGTAGGAATGAGTGTAAGAACTACATTTAGTAAATAGAAAGTCAATGTCAAACTGAATCCATTTTCAAAGAAATTTTATGAACAACCTGCAAGATATTTCCAAGATTAAATACGGGAATTGTAGGTGAAATTTATTTCTTTCTCTTCTTCAAATTCCAATTAAGAGAAATATTCTAATTTTGTCTTAATTTTACAATTTAATAAAAGGCAAATGATTTCATCACTAAGTTAAACAAAAATTTTTTCCTACAAAAAAGTGCAATAACCCTGACCCAACAAATGGATATGTTTCTGATGTAAAATTCTTGTATAAAATTAAAGAGAATATGTATTATGGTTGTGTTTCTGGATACAAAATCACGGGAAGGAAGGATGAAGAAGTGGTTCAGTGTATTTCTTATGGATGGTCTTCTCAACCATCCTGTAGAAAGGAGCATGGTAGGAGTCTAAGAATCATATTTTAAAGATTGTGAGGCCGGTACTTCCTTCAAGGGGCAGGCAATTTTTTATTGACTATAATTTTCAAATCTGCAAATGTGAAAAGTGTGATATCATATTTCTTGTCTTCAATGCTAAATGCTTTCTTAATCAATGGATTCTCAAATCCTAAGACATGCTGTAGCAATTCTTCCTAAAATTCATTTGGAAGAATAAAGTAGCCAGAATAATCAAAATAATTCTGAACAGGAAAAATGACGTAGGAAGTACCACAATACCTGATCTCAAATTATACTACAGAGCTATAGTAGCAAAAATAGCATGGGATTAGCACCAAAATGCACATGAAAACTAATAGAATAGAACAGAAGACGCAGAGACAAAGCCACATACTTACAGCCATCTGATACTTGACAAAGGTGTCCAAAGTATATGTTAGGGAAAAGACAGCCTTTTTAATAAATGCCACTGGGAAAACTGTATATCCATATGTAGAAGAATGAATTTAGATCTCAGTCAATTTGCACAAAATCAACTCAAAGGGAATCAGTTAGAAATTAGACCAGAAACTTTGCCACAGTGAGAAGAAAATTGGGTCTACACTCCATCATATAGGTATAGGCACTGACTTCCTCAACAAGACCCTTCAGCTCAAGAAATGAAACCAAGAATTGATAAGTAGGATAACATTAAAATAAAAAGATTTGGCACAATAAAGGAAATGATTAGGAGAGTGAGGAGAACCTACAGAATGAGAGAAAAATCTTTGACAGCTGCTCCTTTAGCAGAGGATTAATAGCCAGAATATATGAAGAACTAAAAATAAAAATTAAAAATCTCAATGCCAAAAAAAAAAAAAAAAACAGATCAGCCAAAAATAAACAAACAAACAAAAAAGCCCCAGATAGAAGAATGGTCAGAAGACATACACAGAAACTTCTCAAAAGAAGCAGCAAAAATTGCCAATAAATGTAGGGGAAAATGTTCAGCATTTCTAGCAATTAGGGAAGCGTAAATCAAAACTAAAGTTTCATCTCACTCCAGTCAGAATAGCAGTTATCAAGAATACAAATAATAATAAATGCTTGTGAAGGTGTGGGGAAAACTTATACTCTTCTGTTGTTGGTGGGACTGCAAAGTAGTGCAACCACTCAGGACAGAAGTGTGGAGATTTCTCAGAAAACTAGGAATGGGAGCTGGAGTGTTGGCTCAGTGGTTGCTGCGCTTGCCTGGCATGTGCAAGAACCCGAGTTCAAATCCGAAAACCACATATTGAACAAAGTTTTGGAGCAACAAAGGCACATGAAAAACTAAATAAAAATTGATTCTCTCTCTCACTGTCCCTCTGTCTTAAAAGAAAAATAAAGTAGGAATGGAAGCATCATAAGACCCAGTTATCCCTCTCCTCGGTGTTTATTCAAAAGATATAAAATCAGCATACTATTGTGATATGGCCTCTTCAATGTTTATACTACTAAAATTCACAACAGCCAAATTATGGAATCAACCCAGATGCCTGTCAATAGATGAATGGGTTAGGAAAATATGGAATATACACACAGTGGAGTTTTACTTAGCTATAAAGAAGAACAAAATAATGGCATTTGGCAGTAAATACATGGGAATGGAGAAAATCATGCTAAATGAAAAAGTCAGACTCAGAAAAATCTAAGGCCAAATGGTTTCTCTTATATGTGGAAGCTAAAGCTAAATAAGAGAATGAAGGCAGTGGGGAAGGTGATCAGATATGAAGAAATAGGGAAGATCAGAGGAGTAGATATTGGAGAATGAGAAGGAAGGAAGAGGAACAGGAAGATAAACGGAATGAATATGTAACAAAATCATGTTACATTCATACATAAAAATACCAAAGAAAGTTTAACTTTTATGTATATGCAGAAGAAAAGAAGTGTAATCGAGTAGAGGTGGGAATATAGAGGGAAGAAAAATGGGAAGAAAATGGGGCATGGAGCTTGAAATTAGATTACTTGCATGTATGTTTTTGTCCAAATGAACCAATCACTACATATCATTATGATGCTCTAAGAAAAAGGAATTTAGGATGAGAAAAATTCAAAGTGTAAAATCCAAATAACAATTTTCAAGTGTAGAAACTTCTTGAAAATGGTCTGTAATCAAATATAAAGTGGATAAATTAATTAGAAGCTGTAGAATCTTTATTGTGTGTGTATATACATGTGGGGGTGGGGAGAATTCTTCTAACATGTAAGATTTCCTAAGTTAGAATCATACTGCATGGAAAAATAAATACTCTTTGGATTTAAAAGTACTAGATTATCTCTAAATTATCTCACGAAGAGAGCAAATTATCAGGAAAATACAGTAAATATTTAGGTATAGCACTTAAATATGTTAAAATTATTCAATACATAAGAATAAGTCAATAGAATATTATACCTCATTGAAAAATATTTTTAGCACATTAAAAATACTCATTTCCTGATTAAATTTAGAAAAAACCTCAATGTTTACTATAATCTTATCTATTTAGATGTTAACAAACATTCCTTGTCCATTTTTTGGTGACCCAAAAGATATAATTTCACTTCATTAGCAAAGACCTCACACACCAGAGTCATCTGATTTCCTATGACTGATCTTGTCCTGGAAACCTTAACCCTGTGCACTCAATTGTGTTAATAATAGAATATAATTCATTACTCAAATGGATTATGTCAGATATGCTGCTCAATAAAATAAAATATTATTTCTTCTTTCTCTTTATTGCAAGTGCAACCTTGTGATTTTCCAGAAATAAAACATGGACAACTATATAATGCAGAAAGATATAGAACATACTTTCCAGCACCTATAGGAAAACAGTATTACTATCGATGTAATGAAAATTTTGTGACTCCTTCACGATCATCCTGGGAATACATACATTGCACAAAAGAAGGCTGGCTCCCAAAAGTACCATGCCTCAGTGAGTAAATGTCTTCACAATTAATTATACATATGTCTTTCAAGAGGAGAGAAAGTAGAGCTCATAAGGGTTTACAATTAAGTCTTGCATAATACATTAGAGCCACATGAAGACCTGTGAGCAAAAAGGCCCAAATAGCTTTTGTCTTTTATACGAAGCTTGTCATGAATATCACATGAAAAGTAAACATACAAGAACACTTACATCATTCATACTTGTTTTAGTTATGAAAACTAAAGATAAATAATATTGTTGTTGATTTTACTTTTAAACAAATATTTGATGCAGTAGTTTCAGATTTTTTTTTCATTGCAGATTTTTTTGGATGATTATGCAATGTTTTTAATATTATAAAGGTTATTTTTAATCTAGTATTTTGAACATGTTTTAACTTTGTTCATTTTTATGATCCTTAGGACAATGCTTCATCAGTTATGTGGCAAATGCACGTAGTCTATATGTTGGAAGAACATTCATACAAGATGAATCTATAAAAGTTGACTGTTATTCTGGCTACAGTCTTCCAAATGAGCAAAATACAATTACATGTACAGAGAATGGCTGGTCCCCTTTTCCCAAATGCATACGCATTAGTAAGTAAACTGGTTTGATATCTATGCTCACGTTTTTTAAGACCCATCTATATTAAATTGGGCAAAATGTTTATAATGACTTGTTTCCTTTTTTCAAAAGTATACAAGTGAATATCAAATTTATTGATAATATATACCAAAATAAGTCCATTTTAGTAAACAGTAGTCAAGCATATAGTGAAGAATTTTAATACAATAGTTGCTGGTTTCATATGAATATATATTGAAATTAATCATTTGACTCAAAATTATTATAAAATTATACTTTAAATAGAAAATAAATAAAATAAGAGTAACAATAACAATGTCATTCAAGAAATGATAGGATATTTTTACATTATTGCCATTTGTCACTTTCTGTCTCTGATGTGTAACAGAAATGGATTATCTAGGACAGTGTATATATTTTGTTTTATGATTTCTATACTCCTTGTGCCAATATGTATTCTTTTTTAAATTCAGAAATGTATTTGTTGAACAAACAAGCTTCTAACAAAATAGTATAATATATATATAAATTCTGAAAATTAGATTTACCCCCAAGAGCCTCTCCCCAAATACTCACCCTTATCCCTCCCTACCCTCGTCCCAATACATCTCTAAAAATGCCTTAGGTTGTATGATCTTACACCTTATCTGAAATTAAAACATGATACTAGACCTCCTTTCTCAATGGCCAGGGTCTAGCTCCAGCCTCCAAAGATGAGTGAAGACATTCAACTCTTGGTTCTCTGGGTTATGCTTATTTCACTCAGCATAATTTTTTCCATAGCCTTCCATTTACCTTCAAAGGCTGCAATATTATTGTTTCTAATTGCTGAGTAAAACTCGATGGTATATATGTACCACAGTTTTCGAATCCATCCATCCAGTGAGGGACATCTGGAATGTTTCCATAATTTAGCTTTTGTAAATTGAGCTGCTATAAACATTGATTTTGCTGTTTCACTGTAATGCACTGAGTCTAAGTCCCCTGGGAAAATACCTAGGAAAGGAATAGCAGGATCATATGGTTGTCTCATCCCCAGTTTTTTGAGGATTCTCCACACTGCTTCCCAGAGGGGCTGTACCAGTCTGCAGCTCCACCAACAGTGTGTTAGTGTGCCTATCTCTCCACAGCCCCTCCATAATTTATTATCATTTTTTTTTATTTTTGCCAATCTGAATGGCATGAGGTGATATCTTAATGTAGTTTTCATTTGCATTTCTCTGATTATTAGTGACTTAGAGCACTTTCTCATGTATTCATTGGCTTTTTCAATGTCCTCTGTTGAGAAGTTTCTATTTAGTTCTTTGGCCCATTTATTGATTGGTTTGTTTGTGTTTTTGTAGTTGAGGTTTTTGAGGATTTTGTAGATTCTGGATGTGAGGCCCCTGTCAGAGGAATCACAGCCCATGATTCTCTCCAATTCTGTAGGAAACCTCTTGACTTTTTTGATTACTTCCTTGGCAGTACAAAAGCTTTTTACCTTTATGACATTCCAATCACTGATTTTTTACTTTACTTCCTTCAGTTTAGGAGACATGTTGAGAAAGTCTTTGCCTACTCCCAAATGCTGAAGAATTGGCCCTAATTTGTCTTCCATCAGTTGCAGTATAGCTGGTTTAATTCCTAGCTCCTTGATTCATTTTGATTTGATTCTCATGCAAGGAGAATGATATAGGTCTAATTTCAACTTTCTGCAGGTGACTGTCCAGTTTGTCCAGCATCATTTGTTGAAAAGGCTGTCTCTCCTCCATGTAATATTTTGTCCCCCTTTGTCAAAAATCAGATATTTAAAGATTTGAGGGTTTGTTTCAGAGTCTTCTATTCTATTCCATTGGTCTTCTTCCCTATCTTGATACCAGTACCATGCTGTCTTTGTTACTATGGCTCTATCCTATAGTTTTAAATCTGGTATGGCAAAACCGCCTGTTTTGTGTTTCTCGCTTAGTAGTGTTTTGGCAATTCTAGGTTTCTTATTGTTCCAAATGAATTTGAGAATTGCTTTTTCTATGCCTGTACAGAGTGACATAGGTATCCTAAAAGGGATTTCATTAAATCTATATACAGCTTTTGATAGAATGTCCATTTTTATTATATTAATTCTGCCTAAGGAAGAGCATGGAACATCTTTGCATCTTCTTAGGTCATCCTGGATTTCATTCTTCAATGACCAGTAATTTTCATTGTAGAGATCTTTGATTTCCCTTTTAAGGTTAATTCCCAAGTATTTTTCTGTTTTGCAAGATAATGTGAATGGGACTGATTTCCTGATTTCTTCATCTGTACTATTATTATTAATGTATAGGAAAGCTATTGATTTATGTATGTTGATCTTGTATTCTGCCACTTTGCTAAATCTGTTTATAAGTTCAAGTAGTTTACTAATGGAGGTTTTTTGATCTTCCAGATACAGGATCATGTCATCAGCAAAAAGAGAGAGTTTGACTTCCTCTCTTCCTATTTTTATCCCTTTGATTTCTTTCTCTTGCCTAATTGCTCCAGCTAGGGTCTCAAGAACAATATTGAATAAAAGTGGTGAGAGCAGACAGCTTTGTCTTGTTCCCGATTTTAGTGGAAATGCTTTCTGCTTTTTTCTGTTTAGTATTATACTAGATGAGGGTTTAGCATATATAGCCTTTACATAGTTCAGAAATGATCCTTTGAACCCTACCTTCTCTAGAGTTTTGAACATAAAAGGGTGCTGGATTTTATCAAAGGCCTTTTCTGCATCCATTGAGATGATCGCATGGTTTTTGTCCTTGATTCTGTTTAAGCGGTGAATTACATTAATTGTTTTGCGTATGAAGAACCAGCCCTGCATACCTGGGATGAAGCCCACTTGATCACGATGAATTATCTTCTTGATAAGTTTTTCAAAACGTTTTGCTAGTACTTTATTAAGGATTTTTGCATCCAGGTTTATCAGGGGTATTGGTCTGTAGTTTTCTCTTTTTTTTTTTTTTTTTTGATGTATCCTTGTCAGGTTTTGGTATCAGAGTTATGGTTGCTTCATAAAAAGTGGATGGGAGAGTTCACTCCTTTTCAATTTCTTGAAATAACTTAATAAGGAGAGGGGTTAGTTTCTCCTCAAAAGTATGTAAAAATCAGTGGAGAAGCCATCAGGTCCTGGGATTTTTTTGTTTGTTAGACCTTTATTTGAAATATGGATTTCAGTGCCTGTAATTGGGTTGTTTAGGAATTCAATATTGTCATGTGTCAATTTAGGGGTGTTATATGTGTCAAGAAATTTATCCATTTCTTCCAAATTATCAAATTTGGAGGAGTGTAGTTTTGAAAATATGATCTTATAATTTGTTGGATTTCCATGGGGTCAGAGGTGATCACTTACTTTTCACTAGATATTTTATTAATTTGCTTTATTCCTCTTCTTCTTTTAGTTAGATTTGATATGGGTTTATCTATCTTGTTTGTTTTTTCAAAGTACCAGCTCCTTGCTTCATCAATTCTTTTTATTGTTTTTGTTGTTGTTGTTCTCAATTTCATTGATTTCAGCTCTGATCTTGATTATTTCCTGTTTTCTGCTGACTTTGGGGTTAGATTGTTCTTCCTTTTGAAGGACTTTGAGATGGAGTACAAGCTTATTTATTGGGGATTTCTCTTCATTTTTAATGTGGGCACTCAGTGCTATAAATTTTCCCCTTAGGAAAGCTTTCATGCTGTTCCAGAGGTTTCAATATGTTGTGTCTTCATTTTTATTCTCTTCCAAGAATTTTTGGATTTCTTCTCTCATGTATTCTTGGATCCATTCTTCATTAATACGGTATTATTCAATCTCCATGAATATGTGTGTTTTCTGTTATGATTTTTACTGTTGATTCCTAGGGTCATGGCATTGTAGTCTGATGGGATACCTGGAATAATATCAGCTTTTTTATATTTGCTGAGATTATCTTCATGAACCAGAATGTGATCTATTTTGGAAGAGGATCCATGTGTTGCAGAGAAGAAGGTATATTCTGCTAACTTGAAATGGAAAATTCTATCTATGTCTATTAAGTCCATTTGATTTATGGAGTTATTTAGGCTGGAGATTTCTTTATTGATTTTTTGTTTTGATGATCTGTCTAATGTTGATAGAAGAGTGTGTAAGTCTCCCAGTATTATTATGTTGATTTCCATGAGTGGTTTGATGTCATGAAGTAATTTACTTACATAGTTGGGTGCACTGCTGTTTGGAGAGTAAATATTAAATATGGTTATTTCTTCCTGTTGTAGGGCTCCTTTTAGTATTAAGTAGTGGCCTTCTTTATATCTTCTGATTGATTTATGTTTGAAATTTACTTTTTGGGATATAACTATAGTGACGCCGACTTGCTTTCTTGGGCCATACACATGGTAGATTTTTTCCATTCTTTCACCCTTAATCTTTGGATGTCATTACCTGTTAGGTGAGTTTCTTGTAAGCAGTGTAATGTTGGATTTTGTTTTTTGATCCAGTCTGCAAGTCTGTGTCTTTTGAGTGGTGCATTTAAACCATTCACATTCAGTGTTAAAATACAAGTGTGTAATAGGTTCGTAGTCATTGTGTCTTATTTAGCTAGTTCTTTGGTTGTCTTGGTTAGTTATTGATGGGAGATACTTTTACTGAATTTCTTCAGTTTGTGAGTTTTGGGTATCAATTACTTGCTCTTCTGTCTAGAGTTTTTCCTTGAGAATATTTTGTAGGGTGTGTTTTCTGTTTACAAATGCTGCCAGTTTTGTCTTATGAGAAGTTCTTATTTCACCATGAAATTTGAAGCTGAGTTTTGCTGGGTATAGAATTCTTGGCTGCTTGTTGTGGTCATTTAGATGTTGAAAGATATCTTCCCAAGACCTTCTTGCCTCCAGAGTCTGGGTTGAAAAGTCACAGATAATTCTTATTGGTTTACCTCTGAATGTGATTTGGCATTTCTCATTTGCTGCTTTTAATATTGTTTCCTTGGTATCCCTGTTGTACATTATTTTTTCAAATTTATTAGAAGTATATAGCGATACAGGATACAGATGAGGGAGAAACATTATCAAAACAGTAGCAATCAATGTATATAACCTTTGTTATCCAGGGGTAATGCCAAAGCATAGATAAACCACCTTGGGTTTCACCTGTTGCAGTTTCCCCCAGAAGAACTCATGCATTAAATGGGTAGCTCGTGGAGGAATGACATTTTGAATAAGAGGTGTCTTGGTGAGGTTCTCCTTTGATTAGGCCTTTTGGGTGTCCTGTACACTTCCTGGATGAGCATGTCTAATTCTATTTTAATAGGAGAAAAGTTTTCTTTCACAATTTCCTTGAGAATATTCCTTACCCCATTTGTTTGTGCTTCAGTTTCTTCCTGCATCCCAATTACTCTCAGATTGTTTCTTCTCATTTCATCCCAGACATTTAAAAAATTCTGGTCATGTTCTATTAATTGTTTTTCTTTTTTGTTGATGGTACACTCTAACTTACTTAGCCTGTCTTCGTTGTCAGATGTTCTTTCTTCAATAGCAGAGGTTCTATTTTCTACTGAGGTTAGTCTATTATTAAATTCTTCCAAGGTCCCTTTAATGTCATTGACTGCAGATTTTAGATCTGATACTTCCTTTTTGAGAGTATCGATTTCTTTAATGATAGAGTTTCTCAACTCTTGAGTTTTCTCATTTATTCCCTTCATTATCGCTTCTTTTAATTCACTGTTTCTTTCTTTGAGCTTGATTTCTTATGTGTGAAGAGATTTTTCTCACTTATTTGACTGGAGAACCCTTTGTGGAAGCAGTATAAGACTTGGGGGCTCTTTTTCCTATCCCCCCCTTAAGGACTAAGCTATTGGATTAGGAATTCTATCCAGTCTCTTACTTGGGATGAGGTGATGTCAGGAAAGTTGATTGAAGAAGTCTACCCCCTTTACTGTGAACTGACAGTTACCCTTAAAAATTTCCATGACCTCATGTGCTAATAGAAAATTGTCAATATGTATAACCAAAGCTTACAATAAACAGTATTACATTAGTTATTTAGAACAGAGAATAATAGACTTTTGAATTCAGCTTATGAAACTAATAGTAGTGATAATAAATATTTTCGGCATCACTAGTATTTAACTATCGCATATATCAGACCTCAAAAACATGCAAGTGTTATTCAGATTGACAATCACAATCGATATACAGCCTTCATAGTGAGATGTCAAAGAGTTAACTAATTCGGAGTCAGAAAGGGAGGGTAATGAAAGTGAAATTGAGAGAGAAGATTATATTGACCAATTGTGGACAGTGAGAAAGTGGAGGATGTAAAGGAATTACTGTAGAAAGAAAAAGAAATTGATAGAAAGAAAAAAGGGAAAATAAAAGAATTTTTTAATACAATGAATAAATAAATAAATAAAGAGAAAAGAAGAAAAGAAAATGGGGATCTGAAGGGAAACTAAGATAGCTGTGGCCTAATATAGGAAGAGTGAAAGAATTATTTCTAAGATTTGGGTGATCATTTAAGGGAATAAGTTCTCCCTGGTGAATTATGCTTGTCAGGCACAATATACTTCAAATACTATATGCTCTGACAAGAATCCCTCTTCTCAGGAAGGAGTACAAGGATAGACAGGATAGACAAAAGAGAATAAAAGAGACAATAGAGAGAAAAGAAGAAAACGAGAAAGAAACAGAAAATCAAGCAATCAAAACAGAAAAAATATAATTTTTTTTAAAGAAGAAGAAAAAAGATGGGGGGAAGGGAGGAGATAACCCTCCCAAGAAAATTAAATGATCAGGGAAACAAAAACAGCTACTATTTTTATATGATTATGAACCAGTAAACTTTTCCAGTTATTGCCCTAATACACATCAAGAACAGGAGAGAAATGAAAAAAAGAGATTTAAAAAAAGGAGTGTAAAATAAATGATTCTTAATAATAAAAAACTTAGAACTATAGTCAGTAAGAGTGTCTCTGATCCCTTTGGGAGGAGATGTTCACTGCCTGTCTGGGGTTGAGAGGCAGGGTCACTCAAGACTTTCAGGGGATCTGAAAGACAGAAGTCTTATGATTTCAATGCTCCATCTACTGGTGGTTGCTGAAACTGACTCCTGTGATATTTGTGCTGGGGCAAAATTTTCAGAGGGGTTAACTTGTAATGTGGTCCTTCTGGCTGGGTTGGCGGTGGCTGGGACAGAGCAATGCTCTCCTTTACTCCACAAACCGAAACCCCCTACCCAAAGTAGAGCCTGGGCCTGTCCCAAGCCTGCTCTTCCCTATTCAGTCTGTGGTCTGTGGCCAACTCCAGATGCAGTTTTACAAGCCTTCTTTGCAGTCCCAGAGAAAGCCCACCAGGGTCAGGAGAGTGTAAGCCTCCTAGGGCATTAAAAATGGAGGCTGCTCAGCTCTGATGCTGCTAACACCACCGCAGCAGGGCAGCCTGTTCCACTAAGCCTGATTTTGCATTCCCAGAGAGAGAGCCAGCCCAGGTCCCAAGAGTGGATGCCTGCTAGGGCCTTAGAGATAGAGGCTGCTCAGCTCACACACGGCAGCAGTCGCTGCTGGGCAGCCTGCTTCCTTCACTAGGCTTGTCCACAGGCAGCTTCCAGACACTTATCTCACCGCCAGACAGAGTGTAAGCACGGGATGTCACTTTACAATAACAGTATCTTTACTGCACGGAGGCTTCTCCGTGGCGATCACCAGCTGCTAGTCTCCTCCCTCACTCCCAGGTGGAATGCTAACAATGACAGCTGCGGGCCACGTCCCAGTGGGGACGAAAAAAAAAAAGAATCCACTCATTTCTGCCAAGTCTCTGCTCCTCAAAACCACTGAGCAAGTTAGGACTGGGGTTTCAAGATGCTAGTCCCCCAAATGCACCTCAAAATAAAGGAAATGAACTGGGGATTTTCAATGCAGTCTCAGAGCCACTGGGGAAGCCCGCTCTCTTCGAGTTGCCATCTTGAAAAGTCCAATATATATGCCTGTTGATGCATCTTTCTTGCTCTATATTCTTAATGATTGAGTGATGCCACTTTTTAATACTTACAAAAGAAATGGCTATAAATTGTTACAATGCTGAGGCGTTGATATGTGTTTATGTTATTAGTAATTGGTTTCAGCATACATTGTTATGGGATCTGTGGCAGTTCATTTTTCTAGTCTGTAAGATGCAGCTTGGTATTTTTCTTAAATTATCTTTTTGGAGGCTTTGGTGTTTATTTGTTGGGTTTTTAGTAATTCTAAATATCAGTTCTCTTTCAATTATATATATTACATATATGTTCTTAATTTATGTGGGTTATATTTTTTATCTAATGTTTAGTATAAGCAGAAATTGTTCCTTTTACTATAAAATTATCAGTGGTTGTTATTAATAATGTTATTGGTTTTTGAAATAGAAATATTTCTTCAAAAAGTAGGCATTCTTTTTATTCTAAAGGTTACATTTTGTCATTTCATATTTTAGTTCATTTAACGATGATTTTTATGAATATTAATATCATTGTTTCCTTTTAAAAATAATAATGGGAAGTGCAACATTTCCCCAGCAATCTGATATTGTACCATTTTATGTATCATAAATATACATAATGGCTATTATACTTTGTATCCTATTTTGCAATATTAGCAAATAATTGCTCAACTGGTGTTTTAGTAATCTTCTACCTTAATTAGCATAGATTGACAATAAGTATCAATATCTAATCAGGAATTTTCACCTAATCTTTTTCTTTGTCAGTTTCTTTGGGAAATAGGACTTCGATCTTCTGGAGACTTTGAAGTTCAGGTTACCAAGTTTTCTTTTTAATAACCCTGCTTAGATTTTTGATTAGAGTTATTTTGGGTCTGCACAATAATTTAAAAGAATTCACAGTTTTATTATCTGATCCTTTCATTTATGAATAAGTTACATTTCTATTTATATACCCTGTATTCCTATATACGTTTAGGTCTTTTTGAAAGCCTGTTACACTTCTTTACTGATGAGAAGTTTTTAGGTCTTCTGAGCTTTATTTATAGGTAACATCTACCCACTGCCCATTCAAGTTCTAAGAATGCTCTTTTTATCTTTGGCAATTTAAAATTTTGCATAATTTATATTATTTATCTCCTTAAAATTTGTGTTCACCTTTTATTTGATGTTATTTAACTTTCTTTGGAGGTAATTTTTTTAGCTTCTGTTCTTAATTTTCTATATTCATTCTACCTAAAGTGTCTGTTGTTTGGTTTAATCGTTTTTTAATATATTACTGTATTTTGATTATTTTTACTTTTTATGTTCTGCATAGACAGATTGCTTTGATTTTTTTCTCTTTGAGTAATTTATTAGATTTAAAAATGTTTTTAGAAGTGTGTATTCAATTTCTAAGGGCTCATTTTTAAAAAAATATTTTGGTACATATTCATTATACAGAATAATGGGCTTTGCTGTGACATACTCATACCTGCACATAATGTAGTTTGATTAATTTCAATCCCCAGTAGATCCCCTGGTCTCCTTTCCTCCTTTCCATGATCCCTTTCCCATTTTTCTTTTAATTTCTAAGGGCTCACTTTATAAAAATAAACCCTATTTAGGTATGAATTATCTAAAATACAATTTACAGAGATTTAGTGTGCAGGCCAATGAATGACAAATGAATAAGCTCATATAAGAACAAATCTACTCAAGCTTGAGACAATTTCAGTATTCTGAGAAAGTTGTCTTGTTCCCTATCCACTTGGTCTACTCTCAATTCTACCAAAATACGTAATCGGTGTTCTTGTCTAGATTAATTTGTCTTTTGACAACTTCAGGATTTACACAGCACATTCATTTACATCTGGCCTCATTTTTTCAGCAAATGTCTGTGAATTGGCAGCTACTTTTTTCATTATAAAGTAACGTTACAGTATATCAATAGAGCAGTAGTTGGTTTTATATTACACTATAAATGAATATTTGGATTATTTTAATGGTTTAATAATTATGATTGAGCTATTTATGAACATTTGAATAAAGCCTTGGATAATTTTTTTTTTACTATTTATCTAGGAAAAATATCAAAAAGAAATTTCTGAGCCATATGATATGTACATGACTAAATATGTAAGAATAGTAATTTTCAGCATTTTGGACTCTTTTTCATTCCCACCAGCAATGTATGAGTACCAGTTGACTCACATCTTCACCATGTAAGATGTATGTCTTTTCTGTCAAACTTGAAAGATTGTGATGTATAACCTACTACCTCCATTATCTCCTCCCCTTTTGAAGATAGTAACTCTCCCACTTGTGTATGCTCACCTGTGTACGTCCACCTGTGTCCACCCACCTCTTTCCAAGGACCCCTTCCGGTACCCAGCCATCTTCTGGCGAACTTGGAATCCCTACTACCCTTGCCACGTGTGCATCAACCCCCACCCCCATTATCTCGCAGTAGCCACCTGCTTCCTCTTGCACCTGCCTCCACCTAATCACAGCCAACCGCTCAGACTGTGCGCCTGAGCTCCTCCAGTTAGGGCCAAGGGAAGCATTGCGTCAGGTCAGCATTAAAAACCCCTCACTCCCTTGCCAGGCATGCAGTTTTCTTTCGCCCTTTGGCCTAAGTAAAATTTCTGCCTTGCTCACCCACACCCGACCATGTGTTTGATTTCATTTATAATGATCAACAAATAGAAATGTCACTTTAAAATTATTTTTTCTTTTTAACAAATATTTTATTTATCATTCAGTTTTTTTCATATTGAAGGGGTTTATTGTTACACTTTCATACATGTCAGTTTTAAAATTTTAACCACATTGGCGGATACATAGTGGTATGTCATTGTGCTCTCATTTTATTTTCCTGGTGATTAATGATGGTAAGCATTATCTGCTTAATAGACATTGTTCTAATGTTTTTGTAAATTTTTAAACTTTTCCCATTTTAATATTGTACATTAGAATTAAGTTGTTATAATACTTTTAATACATTTGGAGTGCAATTCTCTTATCAGATAAATGTTTTATACATGTTTTCTCACATTATATGGTTTATCCTCTGAATATCTAACTCCAGGAACATATATTTTTAACTTTCGATGAAATTCAAATTAATAATTTTTAATGATTTATATTTTGCTCTCTACATGTCATTTTTGTCAATATTATATTTATCTTAACATTTTTTCCTGCAATATTTACATATATCACATTCATGTGTTTATTGACATCCAGTTATTTTATTTATGAAATTGAATTTTTTTTGTCTTGGTTTCCCTATAAGAAAAATAAAAATTTTAGAAATGGTATTTTTTGCTTAGTAAGAAACTTGCACATTTGTCAAATTGTTAAATGTAGGTTTTTGCGTCTTTTTACAGGCTTTTAAATATTTTTCATTGGTTTATATATTTATCATTATATCAGTACACTCTGTCTTATTTATTACTTTGTGAATTCTCTAACTTTGTTCTTTTGATTTGTTTTGTAGTTGTACATGTGGCTTTCATTTCTCCGAGACTTTTCTGTGTGTGTGCTGCTGGGGTTTGAACCCGCACACTCGCGCATGCCAGGCAAGCGCAGCAACTGCTTAGCCACTGCTCCAGCCCCTCCAACTTTGCTCTTAAGTGCAGTAGGTAGAATAATAATCTCCTTAAATATATCCTTGTTCTAATGTTTGGACCCTAGAAGCTGATACTTTACATAGTAAAAGGGATTTGAGATGTTATTTTGACCTTGAAATATGGTGAGTATTCTGGATCATCTGGGTGGACTCAATATAATGTGTGGAAAGAGAGAGACAGGGACGAAGAGAAAAAGGAGGAGGTGTGTTACTGTGGAAAAGGGTCAGACGGAAATGAAAGTCAGTGCTTCCAACTATGAAAACAGAGAAGGCGGCCAAAAAGCAAGCAATGGAGACAGCCTCTGGAAACTGGAAATGACAAGAAAACTGATTCTCCCCTGGGGCCTCCAGAAAGGGTTGCAGCTCTGAAAACATCTTGATTCTGACGCAGTATATCCATTGCATATTTTTGATCTTCAAAATTTTAAAATGAAAAATTAGTGTTTTTTGAACTTTGAAGTCAATAGAATTCTTTTTCAGAGCAATAAAATATAATCACATTATTTTAAGAAACAATTCTGGGGACTAGAGAGGTGACTTGGCAGTTGAGGCACTTGCCTGGCATGAGCAAGGATGTGAGTTCCAACCCCAGCTCCATGTACATGGTGAAGTCTCAGAGCAATGAAAGCCACATGAAGAACTAAATGGAATTGAGCCTTTCTTTCTCTCTCTCTCTCACTGTCCCTCTCTCTTTAAAAAAGTAATAATAATTCTGCCTTGTCTATTTTCTACTTTCTTTTACTTTTGATATCACCTTGCTGATTTCCACAAAAATTCTGCTGGAATTTGATTGAGATTGAGTAGAATATGTATATCAAATTTGGGAGAATTAATACTGAAAAATACTAAATCTTCCCATTCATAAACATGCTATATCTCTTTAATTTGCTCAGTAATGCCTTTTAATTTTCAAAATGTGGGTTATATATGTATATTGTTTAATGTTTTCTCAGTTAGCACAAGGTTTTTTTTTTTAAATAAGATTTTGTTTTTCATTATAGTTTTACGTATTGAAGGGGTTTGTCATTATACTTTCAGACAGGCACACATCATATATCCCCTGCTTTACTCTCTAACACAGGGTATTTTTAAAATAATACAACATATTATGTTTAATTTTTTCCATTTTCCACTACCATCACATAGAATGAATTTTAGTGTATCTTGTATGCTATGATGTTATTAAAATTACCATTGGTTTTGATACATATAAAATCCCCCTCTGATTACATTTTCCAGCAAAGTTGGAGAATTCACACAGCAATAAATATGAGTATGTACACACACACGCACACACATACACACATATGTCCTCCTCTGACTAAATTCTTAAAACTAGATGTGTAAATAATTATACTATAAATGTATATATTCTTACACAATTCAGACAAGCTTCTAAAGGGCTTTTAGGGGAGTTTCAAACTGTAAACAGCAAATTGTAAATCACTAGGTACTGTATGTCATGCTTATCTTGGTCAAGGTTTAATACTAGAATTCCCCAGCATTTTTGGAGATTATCGTAGAATGTATTATTCCTTTCATATGATAATCCTGTTTTTACACAGTTTACCTTCCTGTTTACTGGTTAAATTTTCTTAATTAAAATACCTCATGGTTGTTCTTTTTCATGAACTTTTTATGATATGTAAAGAACTGAAAAAGTAAAAAGAGGAGAATTGATGGCATGTAGGTAATGCTTTCCAGAAACATTAGAATTTTAATAAATATTTCTGCATAAATTTTTGAAAATTTACACAAACTTAACAACTGTTTAACCTCTTTTCATTATAGCAGTTTGAACTTAATGAAACATATCAGAAGAATGAGTTAATTTAATGTTTATTTAAATTTTAAGTAAACTGAATTTTTCCCTTAATAGTTTCAGTCAGAAGACCATATTAGGGAGATTGTAATTTAATCCCCTGATACATTCAGGCATTGCTATCAGCATTATTAAAGGCTTCCTTAAAACTTTCCAAATTAATCCGAACAATTCACCAATATTGCACTAAATAGTGATTATACTTTATTGTAATATTATTGCAAAATATATAAGCTAATGCACATAAAACACTCATTTTCCTTACTATGTGTACATTCCTTAAAAGAAAATGTGGCTTGCTTTCCAGCTCATGCAATTTGGCTCAAAGCATTTTTAGAATGTTATTGCTAATGCTCATTTATCTATAAAACATGGCACTATTCCTGATTGCCTATTTCATGAATACAATACCAATATGTACTTTGAGTTATGTTTTTCATTTGGGATGGTTCCTAAAGGCTCCTGTGTTGAATGATTCATTCCCAGCTGGCAGGACTGTTAGGAGATGGTGGAAATTTCAGGAGGTAGGGTCTGTTTGGAAGAAGTCCTTTACTGCAGGATGTGTCTTTGGAGAGTAAATCTCGTCTGTGGCCTCAGGCAGGCTCCATCGCTTTCCTCACCTGCTCCCCCGCACACACTCTTTCAAGGCTGTCGTAAGGTGAATATGCCTCTCCCACCATGCTCTCTCTGCCAAGATGCTCTGTCACCACCCAGGCAATGAAGGCAGCCACCGTAGACTGAAACCTTGAAACCTTAAGCCAAAATAAATCTTTCCCCTTAAGTTGTTTTTCTGAGCTGTTTTGTCACAGTGATGGAAAATTGACTAACACATGTTTTAAGTAAATTATAGGCTACCCCTTAATAAATTTATAAGGGTGGAATTCACCCTGAAATATACTTTAGTTTAAATAATCCACAGGTAAGTATCTTTGGCAAGCCCTGATGTTTTTAAGAGCAATCATACAAGACTACTATGATACTTTTATTCTTATTTGGATCTAGTTTATGAAGCATTTTTATTTTGACTATTGACAAACATCCACAAAATAAAGAATTCTCCATCTACTAAGATATCATCTATAGCATAGACAAGATAGTAAATTAATTTTTATGTAAAGAACAGATACTAAATATTTTAGGTTTTGAAGGCCATACATTTTTGTTGCTGTTATTCAACTGTCATTTTACTACGAAAGTTAACATATTGTAATACTCATGAATGTGGTGATATTCTAATAAACTTTATTTATAGAAAGAGACAGTGGAAAAGAATTTGATCCATGGGCAATGGCTTCCCACATCCTGGGCCAGATGTATTGTGGTACATGATAATAAGACTAGTCAGGAATTCCACAGATATTTTTGTCTTCATCTAGGTTATTAGTTATACAGTATTCTCAGGATTTGTTTCTGAACAAAGACCTGATGTGCATTGGGCAGTTAACATTTCCCACAAGTCACTTCCCAAGAGAAGTCCTGTCATACAAATAGCCTACAAAATTGTAACCAAAAGACAGGCAATCTTAAGTCTCTTCCAAGTGTTTACCTTGAAGGGGCTCTTAGCCTTATTGTTAAGCCTTATATATATCCAATCATTTGTTTCAATCCCTCAGTACCTAATCTTGACCTTCACCTTCAAAAAAGAATGAAAGATTTCTGTAGCCAAATAGCTTTGACATTAGTATTTGTGAATATTGTCATAAAATTCCTGTATATTCTTTGGTACTCAACCTTTCACATTGTATTAAGGCAATAATGACTTTTCCTTTGTGTATTGTTTCCTTTTTTTTTTATTGTTTCCTTTTTGATTAACAATATTCCCCTAATTTTTATTAACCATTAATTTGGTTTTTAGTTTTCCATTATGCTTTTTTATTGTGGCAAAAAGCACAACTGTGAGAGCTGATTTAAAAATACTTTAAGTGTGTGTAGTACGGTGTTGAGAACTACATGCACATCATTGCAAAGTAACTCTGTGGAACTTTTTAAACTTGCATCACTAAAATGCTTTACTTATTCAACAGCAATTATCCATCTTCTCCTGCTCTGTGCCCCTGGCAGCCTCATTCTGCTTTCTGTTTGACTACTTTGGATACCTCTTATAAATGGAATTATTCAGTATTTGTCCTTCTGTGTCTGGTTTATGTCACTTAGCTTAACATTCTCAAAATTCCTCTATGTTGTCTCATATGAAAGAATTTTCTTCTTAAGTTATTCAGCCATAATTTTAACCTATATCCTTCACATAACAATGCAACCGAATGTGAGATCACTAGGTTCGACCAGAGAATTGAGCCTTGATATGGTAGCAATATCTATATGGCTAATATTTCTCCTTGTGCCCATTCCAAGTTATGTGGAGCTGTAATGCATAGATATGAGGTTTAAAATCTTTCTCATCAGCTTTGCATAAAAAATAGATATCAATTTTAGCTTTAACAGATGGAAGAAAGAATAATCCATCTCCTCACTCCCTTAGGAATGTGATGTATTAAAAAAAGGACATATTGCAATGATACCATGTTGAACAATTGAACCTTTCTCTAAACTTGCAAAGACAGTCCAGGTCCCAACTCTTTAGGATCAGACAAAGTAAAATAAAAAACCTAGAAGCAGTGAACACATTTTAAATTTCTGGTGTCATGCCTTTCTCCTCTTCCCTATCTCTCCCACAGCATTTCAAAACTATCCAAAGGTGTTTGGTTTTATTTCCTTAGATGTTGAGATGTAACCTACATTTATCCGTGCACGCCAATCTTTGATTCTCTAACCACACTACCCACCCACCGTATACACTCCCAAATTAGTATGTAGAAATTTAGAAATTTTTCATCCCAATTTTTGTTCAGACTATTACATTTTAGGTCAGGAGAACTTTGGTTCATTAAAAATAATGTTTCTTAGTTTAGCGTTGTACTGCATCTGCATTAAAATAAAGAAATTCTGTGAGCAGATAACATATAATCTAATTGAAGGCTAAAATCCTTAACTACTTACTCTACACTATTATAGAGAATTTTGCTTCAGTTACCAGGTATAAAAATCCATACCCAAGATGACATTATGGCTAAGGCCTTCTGACACTGGGGGAATCAATTTACCAGATTTCAAACTAATAGCTGTGTTTGGTATGTGGTAGTCATATTACTTTTTTGGTATATATTTTTTAAATTACACAGCATAATAATGTTTCTTAATTTAGGATCAAAGTTTTTCATTCTTTTTAGTTGTATATGACATTAGGATTCATTTTTACATAATCACAAAGGCATTCAGTACAATTTTCTGCAATTCAGTGCCCAGCACATACTCCTCTCCTTCTCCCTCTCCCTGCTGCCCTTGCTCTAACTTACTGATTGTTCTGTAATTTGTTTATATAGTGTTTTTAATCAGTATCTTGTAGATATACTTACTGTACTATATTCATGTATATAAATATGAAAGGTCGTCAAATTCATGCCACTGTTCTTCCCTTCCCATCCTCCTTCCTCCTCTTCAATCCCTTTCATCTACTCTACTGATCTTTCCTCCACTTTAATGAAACACCCTTTTATCTTTCTCTCTAATGCTCTCTCATCTCCTCTCCATTTATTTTGGATTAGCATCTACATATTAGAGAAAATTTTTGACCTTCAACATTTGAGGGCTGGCTTATTTCACTTAACATGATAGACTCCTCTTTCATTCACTTTCTGTCATAGCTTGATATTTGTGAATTTGCTGCTATAAACATTATGTGGCTGCATCTCTGTAGTGTGCTTATTTTAAATCTTTTGGATATACACATAGTGACACTTGAGTCAAAAGGTCGTTCCATTTGTAGTGCTTTGAGGAACCTCTATTGTGCTTTCCAGATGATTGTACTAATTTGCAATCCTCTCAACAATGTATGAGTGCACTGTTTTCCCCATATCCTTGCCAACATTTATTTTTATATGCATTCATGATAATTTGTATTCTGACTGGAGTGAGATAAAATCTCAATGTAGTCATTTTTTTAAGAGGGAAAGAGCGGGATAAGGAGAGAATCAGTTTTATTTATTTTTTCATCTAACTTTCGTTTCTCTGACACTCCAGTCAGACTGGCAACGATGTAAAATATAAATAGTAGCACATCCTAGAAGGGTTGTGAAGAGAAAGGAGCAGTAACATAGTGTTGGTGGAACTGCAGACTGGTATAGCCTGTCAGGAAAGCAGTGTGGAGAATCCTCAAAAAATTAGAAATAGATCCACCATCCAATCCAGCTATCCCTCTTCTGCATATTTTCCCAGAGGAGTTAAAATCAGCATACTACAGTGACATAGCAAAATCAACGTTCATAACAGCTCAATTTACAGTAGCTAATCTATGGAACCAACCCAGATACCATTCAATGGATGAATGGATCCAAAAGCAATGGTATATATGTACAGTAGAATTCTACTCAGGTATTAGAAACAATAATGTTGCAGCTGTTAAGTGTAAATGGATGGCAATGGAAGAAATCATGCTGTGCGAAGTTAGCCAAACCCAGAGACACAAGGGTTGAATGTTTTCTATCATTTGTGGAGGCTAGTTCTAAGTCAGGCTTAGGTGAAACTCATGTTTTGAACCTACTATATGCATAGCAACACATAATCTAAGGGAACTAAATAATCTTTACACTCAACTAATTCTTAGCTATGCAGAAGTTTTTCAGTTTAATGGTGATAATTCAATTATTCTTGGCTTTAATTTGTGCACTATGGGAGTCTTGTTAAGCAAGGTGCTGCCTACACTGATCTGATTGGGTGTTGATCCTGTTTTTTCTTTTAGCAATTGTGTAGTTGCTGGTTTAATTTCCAACTCTTTGAACTCTGATCAATTTCGATTTGATTTTTGTGCAGGGTGAAAGGTAAGGATCTAATTTCAGTTGTCTGCATGTGGATGGCTTTTATTTCCTGCCATTTTTATTTGTTTCTAATGTTTAATTCAGACTTGATTCTCTTTTAAATGACTATTCTTCCAATGTAATTCCCCCGTGCTGTTTTGTATTTTTATTTTTCATTTCTTCTTCATAAAATATTTCATTGAGTGTTGTTCATAGTACAGGGTTGATTCTGAATTTTTAAGCTTCTCTTTATCATGGAAGGCTTTTATTTCATCTTCAATTCTGAGGCTTAATTTTGCTGGGTTAGTATTCTTGTTCCCACATTTTGCTGTGTATGTGGAGTTTGAACCTGCTTACTTGTACTTGCAAGGCAAGTGCCAAAACTACTGAGCCACTGCTCCAGCATTTTTAGCTGGATTCTTAAGCGGTCCCACTGCAAGGGACTTCCCTGTGGTTTAATTTGCAGCTGCGTGGATGCAGGAAGATATATTGATTTAAGGGGTTGACTGGTCAACTGTGTGCTCCAGAATATAGCTGGGTACCTCCAGTTTAGCTTTGTTTTATGATTTGGTTTAAAGTTTTTTGATCTGCTTTAAGGACACTGCTATTCCCTTCATACTTTCAATTTTGTCTGTCTTTCCAGATATTTTTAAGTTGGTGAGCTTAAGAGTTTTTCCACTCCTTTTCTCTCTTTCTCTCTGCATTGCTCCTTCTGCCTTCCTCCTGCTTGGTTCTGGTTTGGGGTTAAGAGACTCTGCGCTTATTTTCTACCAATCTTCAAGTCTCATTTTAACTGATCTTCAAGTCTCTCCAGGTCTCAGAATTTGTGATATTGTGTCTTAGAATATTTATTTTGTCACCCACCTCTCAATTCTACTTTTCCTTCACTGCTTCCTTTCTGTGTTGTGAAGAGATTGGGAATTGCTGCCTAGCTCTCCTCCACGATCTTCTCATCTCTTGACATAAAATTTTGCCTAAAATGAAACAATTCAAATTCTGTGTTTCTTGCTTTGGTTTTGAACTAGCAGTCAACACATTTTTCTTTCTTTCTTTTCAGAAATGTCCCTAGTCCATCTGGTTCAAATCATTTATAAGTATTTCATTTTTAATTCCATGTGTTTTCTCTGCTTTTTTTTTTTTTGTGACTCATGGTGGTCATGTAATCAAAAAGTCTGAGCTTCCTGTTCATATTGATATCATTATTATGTTGTCAATATGTATTCAGTCATTAGTGAATCACAGTAATCATTAATTGAATTAAATCTAATTCTCATGTGATTATGTAGTAGCAATAGGGAGAGAAATTCAAATATACTTAAATGAGTACAGTAGACACATGAGTGTGTGCTACATAAATACTAATTGGCTATGGTTTCCTTTCAAATAGTCACTGAAAAAAGTGTGTTGGCTAAATAGATAGCATAATATCATTTTTTGTTGGCTTGCTATGAATTATTAGTACTATTTTGTTTGATGCTTCTCAAAATATTAATTTTTCAGTCCCCAGTAGTGGTTTTTGTACTCCAAAAACTTCCAAAGATGTTTTGGTAGCTACAACTGTTAACCCATAGCATCTATTAGTATTTTTCATAGGCCATATTTGATGATTAAATAATCTGTATATTTTAATGAACTTATACCTAACATTGAAGGTGAACTTTGTCTATAATCCTCCAGGTATAAGTTTTAAAACAAAACTTTATATGAAGAAAAATTATTTTAATTTTTTTTGTTGTAAAGGTCTATGATATTTGAGAAACAAATAACAGCTCTCTTACTTTAAAATTTCTCTCATGTTCCCCCTTTGTAGGCACATCATGCTGTTTCCCCATCCCCTGGAAATCACTAATTTCCTCTTAGAATCTATAGCATTGCTTTTCCCCAAGGAGTTACATACATGGAAATATTCAGAATGTAACCTGTTGAGTCTGATTTTCCATTATCATAATTCCTACTACAGGAGTTATAAACAATTCATTTCTTTTTATTGCTCAGTATTAATCACATGATGTAACACAGTATGTGTTGGGCACTGTGCAAAAGAAAAACGCTGTGCTGGACAACATGACACTTCTCTCTCTTCCTCCTCCTTCATGTATCGCGGCTCTGAGCAAAATGAGCTACGCGCCTGCGCCTGAGTGCTACTTCCTCTCTTTCTCTGCACCTTCCCAGTTGGTGATAGATGACAACACCAACATAACAGTCCCTCATTGGCTGGGATAAGCCAGTCTGCCACTTCACCATTGGTTCCTTAGCGGTCTGCTCTCGATATATCCATCCATGTGCTTGGGAAATAAAAGAAGTTTCAAGCTGCCATCCTTGCGTGAGACTGATTTATTCTCCCCCAGCCGGTAGGGAAGGGGAAGGAGGTCCAGCATTCCGGCCGCTGGCGTTCGCCCCCCTCGTCCCCACGCCCTGACTCGTCCTGATTCGGCTCAGTCTCGGGAAGGATCCAGCCGGTCCGGATTGTTCCGCCCGCTACCCGCTCTGGAATGCTGCAGTAGCGACAAGTATGTATATAAATCTATTTACTCATTGAAGGACATTTGGGCTGTTTCCCATTTGAGGCATTTATAAATCATGTTGCTAATAATATTCACAGAGATTTTTTATTAACTCACATAAATTCATTTCAAAGGGATAAATACCTAGGAGTAAACTGCTGGATCAATGCTAAGCATTAAGTTATTTTCATAATTTTAGAAATTGCTTTCCTTGATGACTATACTTTCTGCATTCATGTATTCAATTTGTGGGAGAGCCCACCTGATCTACAGCCTTGTCATCCCTCAAGATAGTGAGTTATTTTCCATTCAATTATCCATTCTAATATATGTGTGTGATGGGGTCTCATTCCTTGGAGATAAATGCTATTGTTTCTGTTAGCATGATTAACTGCCAACTTTAGTGAAGACTGTGCAGAGCTTTTGCGCACTTTTCATTGAGTTGTCTTGTTATTGTTAAATGTTGAAATTACTTAATATATTCTGGCTACTAATCCTTTTTGGAGTAGACTTTCTGCAAATATTTTCCACCCATCTCTAGCTTTATATTTCATTTTATTAACAGTGTCATTTATAGAGCAAAAGAGCACAATATTTGAAATTGATATAACAAATTTTTTATTTATGGATCATGTGTAGTCTGAAATATGTTTGCCTTAATGCAAGGCTGTATACTCTTCTCAAAGCTTACATTTTGGCTTAGAGCAGCCCTGCCAACCTGACACCCCATGTTACGGTTGGGGCCTGATTGAGTCCCATCGGAAGGTAGGTCTACATTTTGGTGGGTTCCGTTTTGCAGTCTTGAGCCTGGAACCAAAAGGTAGAGCAACATTAGGACCCAGGCAGAAACAGCATTTGAAAAAGCTGATCATCAAAGAGTTGGTGGCTCATCTGACCCTTTGACTTGCAAGGAAAAAAACCACCTGAAGAACTAGATACCTTCCCCTCAGTAAATCTCAATTCAGAGATCTATAAGTAGCTCTTCAAAATGAAGAATCAGACAAGGAGAGGTTCGCCTAAAACTAAAAACTCTACCAAAAAGGATGCTACAAATAGAAGTTAAGATGAAAAGCTTGAAAATATTATCAATGATCTGATTACTAAAAGGAACAATGAGGTAAAAGAAGATATAATGAAGGGACTATGTGAGAAAACTCAAGATGAAACACTCTATTTTCAAAGACATAGATATACCTCAAAAAGAAGTAACAGAGCTAAAATCTGCAGTCAATGACATGAGAGTAACCATGGAAAAATTTAATAATAGACTAACTTCTATAAAAAACAGAATCTCAGGTCTTGAAGAAAGAACTTGTGACAATGAGGACAGGCTGAGGAAGCTAAAGTGCATGGATAACAAAAAAGAAACAATATCACAGAACACAAACAGAATTTTAAAAATGTCTGGGATGAAATGAGAAGAAACAATTTAAGAGTAACTGGGATACAGAAAGAAATTGAAGCACAAACAAATGGGATAAGGAATATTCTCAAGGAAATTGATAAAGAAAATTTTGCCCACATAAAAATAATCAAATATGCTCATCCAGGAAGCTTATAGGACACACAATAGGACTAATCAAATGAGAATCTCACTAAGACACATCATATTCAAAGTGTACAACAGGGAAATCAATGAAAGAATATTGAAAGTGGCAGGGAGAAACACCAAATCACATTCAGAGGCAAAACATAAGAACCACATTTGACTGTTCAGTTCACACTCTAGAAGCAAAAAAATCATGGAGGGAGATCTTTCAACACCTGAATGAACACAATATGCAGCCAAGAATATTATACCCAGCAAAACTCAGCTTCAAATTTGAGGGGGAAATAAGAACTTTTCATGAAAAGAACAAACTTGCAGCATTCATGAAGAAAAAGATAGTATTACAAAGAATCCTCAAAGATAAACTCCAGATAGAAGAACAAGCTAATATTCCTCAAAACTCCCAAACATAGGAAATTCAATAAAGGTACAGGTTATCAATAGACAACTAAGAAGCACAGAACTTACTAATAGAACACAATGAATATGAACCACAACCACATAACTATTGTAACACTGAATGTGAATGGTTTCAATGCACCAATCAAAAGACACGGAGTAGCAGATTGGATCAAAACAAAAAATCCAACAATATTCTGCTTAAAAGAACCTACCTTGCAGCCAGTGACATCCGCAGATTAAGAGTGAAAGGATGGAAAATAGTCTACCAGGCATGCTGCCCAAGAAAGCAAGCTGGAGTTGCAATTTAATTACCAGACAGAGTGAATTTCAAACATAAATTAATCAAAAGAGATAAAGAAAGGTCACTACATCCTATTAAAGGGAGCAATACAACAGGAAGAAATAACTATAGTAAATATGTAGTCTCCAAAACCAATTCTCCCAAATATGTGGAAAAAATACTCTAAGATATAAAACCACTTGTGGATCTCAACACAATAGTGTTGGGAGATTTCAACACTCTTCTATCACCAATAGACAGATCAGCAAAGAAAAGAAACAATAAAGAGATCTGCAGTCTAAACAATACCATAAATCAAACAGATTTAACAGATATCTACATAATATTCCACCCCAAATTGGCAGAGTATACCTTTTTCTCAGCAGCATATGGATCCTTCTCCAAAATAGAGCATATTCAATTTCACAAAGGAAATCTCAGCAAATCCAAAAAAGTAGATATCATTCCATGTAACCTTTCAGACCATGATGACCTTAATAATTAATAGCAAAAACCATGGCACACACAAAACACACATATATGTGGAAATTGAATAACACCCTGTTAAATGAAGAATGGATTAAAGAAGTTATGATATCAGTAATTAAGTAATTCTTGGAAGAGAATTATAATGAGGACACAACATATCAAAACCTCTGGGACAGCATGAAAGTATTCTTAAGGGGAAAATTTATTGCACTGAGTGTCCACATAAGAATCAGGAGAGAACCCTAACAAATAAGCTTGTACTCCAACTCAAACCTCTGCAAAAGGAAAACAGTGTAATCCCAAAGCCAGCAGAAGACAGGAAATAATTAAGATCAAATCTGAAATCAATGAAACTGAGGGGAAAAAATAAAATGGGTTGATGAAACAAAGTGCTGATTGTTTGAAAAAATAAATAAAATTGACAGACCCCTAGCTAATCTAAGTAAAAGAAAGAGAGAATCAAAGCAAATCAACAAAATCACCAATGAAAAGGGGGTGATCACCACTGAGCCCCTTGAAGTAAAACAGATTATCAGAATATATTTTTAACATTTATGCTCCTCTAAATCAGATAATCTGGATGACATGGACAAATTTCTAGGCACATGCAACATCCCCAAATTGACACAGGATGACATTGAAATCCTAAACAGCCCCAAAAGAGGCACCAAAATCCATACAGCAATTAAGTCTTCCAAAGAAGAAAAGCCCAGGACCTGATGATGGATTTTCTGTGGAACTTTACCACATTTTTGAAAAAGAGCTAACACCTCTATTTAATATGCTATTCCAAGAAATTAAAACAGAGGGAACTCTCCCAAACACTTTTTATGAAGCAACCATAACTCTGATACCAAAACCCAACAAAGACACATCAAAAAAAGAAAACTACCGACCAATATCCTTAATAAGGTTCTTCAAACCGCATTCAAAAACACATCAAGAAAATAATTCATCATGATCAAGTGGGCTTCATTCTAGGTATGCAAAGCTGGTTCAACATACGCAAATCAATAAATGTGATTCATCACTTAAATAGAATTAAGGACAAAAACCATGTGATCATTTCAATAGATGCAGAAAAGTCCTTCGATAAAATCCAGCACCCATTTATGCTCAAAACTTTAGAGAAAATAGGAATCAAAGGAATCGAACTTTGTAAAGACATATATACCAAACCCTCAGTTAGTATAATACTAAATGGAGAAAGGTTGAAAGCATTTACACTGAACTCAGGAAGAAGACAAGGCTGTCCACTTTCACCACTTTTATTCAATATAGTCCTTGAGACCCTGGCTGGAGCAATCTAACAGGAGGATGAAATCAAGGGGATAATAACAGGAAGAGAGGAAGTCAAACTCTCCCTTTTTGTTGATGACATAATCCTATATCTGGAAGATCTAAAAAACCCCACCAGAAAACTACTGGAGTTAATAAACAGATTTGGCAAAGTAGCAGGCTACAAGATCAACACCATAAAGCAATAGCTTTCCTGAACGCCAACAATATTAGTGTAGAAGAAGAAATTAGGAAATCGGTCCCATTCACAATATCCTCAAAAAGAATAAAATATTTGGGAATTAGTCTAACAAGAGAAGTAAAAGACCTCTACAAGGAAAATTATTGAACACTGAAAACAGAAATTTCAGAAGGCCTGAGAAGATGGAAAAGTGCTCCATGCTCTTGTTAGGCAGAATTGATATAATTAAAATGGCCATTCTGCCAAAAGCACTGTACAGATTCAATGCAATCCCCATCAAGGTTCCAATGTAGATATACAAAGAGCAACTCTCAAATTCATATGGACATCAAGAAATCCAGAATAGCCAATAGATTACTAAGCAAGAAAGATGAAACCAGTGGTTTTGCAATACTAGATGTAAAATAGTTCCATAGAGCTGTAGTATTAAAAACAGCATGCTATTGGTATCAAAATAGGAACGAAGACAATGGAATAGACTAGAAGACTCTGAGAAAAATCCAGAAATCTTTAAACATCTGATCTTTGAGAAAGAGGGTCAAAATATAACCTGGAGGAGAGACAGCCTATTCAACAAATGATGCTAGACAAATTGGGCAGCCATTTGCAGAAAAGTGAAATTAGATCCTTATCTCTCACCATTCACAAAAATCAAATCAAAATGGATCAAGGAATTAGGAATTAAACAAGCTACTATAAAATTCCTAGAAGCAAAATTAGGACCAACATTCCAGCATATGGGATTTGGTAATGACTTCCTCAGCAAGAATCCTCAAGTGAAAGAATTACAGTCAAAAATAAATGTGTGGGATGCTATTAAACTAAAAATTTTCTGTACAGCCAAGGAATTAAAACAGTCAAGAGACAACCTACAGAATGGGAAAGAATCATGGCCTGTGATCCTTCTTACAAGGATCTAATATCCAAACTTTACAAAGAACTCAAAAAACTCAATAACAAAAACACAAAGAATACAATTAATAAATGGGCCAGAGATCTAATCAGAAACTTCTCATCAAAGGACATTGAGCAATCCAATCAATACAAGAGAAAGTGTTCTGAATCACTGGCAATCAGAGAAATGCAAACCAAAACTACATTAATTCACCTCACTCCAGTTAAATGGGTAAAGATGAAGAATACAAACAGTAACAAATGCTGGGGGGTTGTGGGGAGATAGGAACACTACCACACTGTTGGTGGAATTGCAGACTGGTCTAGCCATTCTGGAAAGCAGTGTGGAGACTCCTCAAAAAATTAGGGTTGGATCCACCATATGACCCAGCTATCCCTCTTCTGGGTATTTTTCTAGAGGAGTTAGAATCAGCACATTTTAGCAACACAACGAAATCCATATTCATAGCAGCTCAATATACAATAGCTAAATTATGGCACCAACCCAGATGCCCCTCACTACTGGATGAAGGGATCCAAAGCTCTGGTGTATATATATATACATATATACAATGGAGTTCTACTCAGCTGTTAGAAACACTAATATTGCATCTGTTGAAGGTAAATGGTTGGCATTGAAAGAAAACATGCTGAGTGAAGTTAGCCAAACCCACTGAATCATGGCCGAATGGTATCCCTCATTTGTGAAGGCTGGACCTAAACCCAGGCTTGGGACTAAAGTAGACAGATGCATGTATTGGATCCATAGAACAAAAATTCCAAATGTTAATATTTGTGAGACACAGTTGCAAGATACTTCATAAGATATTGGAACAAGCTATGCTGCATACCTGTACAAAAATGTACATGTTTAGTCTCATTGTCAAATATTTTGAAGAATAATAAGGGATGATAGGAAGGGAGGAGAAGGGGAAATATACATATGTACTCAGGGAAGAGGGAGAAAGGATTATAGCTAGGAAAATGTTAGAGTGAAAACATTTACATATTTCAATAATAAAATACATTTGATTATATTTCTCATTTAGGAGAATGTTCTCCAAACTTAACCGGTATTATAATCTTCGGGGTGAATATTTTCTCAATTAAAAATTTTACGGTCTAGCAAGAAAAGTATATTTACTGTGTAAATGATTCAGATTTATTAACCATAAAATGTGACTCTGAAGAGATTGGAAGAAATTTATTAAAAAAATAATAAGACTATCTTGAAAATTTATTATTCAGAAAAACACCAATGAGAGAAATTAGGGGGATACAACTAAGAAATAGATTAAATATTGTGGATGTGTACCAGAAATAATGTGTTTATGTTCATCTGTATCTTAAGTAATCAATATGATAAAGGGGTTTATTTTTGCTTTGATCTTTTGGAAGTTTTTGGTGTTTGAAGGTATATTTTGAATAAAGCTAATTTATGAGCTTGTCGGTATAATATGCCAAATAGTTTTGCCAATAAATATATGAAGATGATTTTTAAAAAGGTTACATTTTACCTTTAGTAGATACTTCAATTTTGAGTAAATTTTTGTATGAGGAATGAGGACTATGTGGAAACTTATGTTGTGCATTGGAATGCCTGTGGTTCTAGTAACATTTGTTGAAAAGACTATGCCTTCTTCATTGAGTTGATTTTGATCTTTTGTTAAATGACAATTGATACAGTGAGTCCATTTCTGGACTGTTCCTTTTCTTTCATTGCTCTGTAAAATTTCACAATATCACTATTTCTTTTTTTTTTTTAAAGAGAGAAGGAGAGAGAGAGAGAGAGAGAGAAACAATTTTTTATTTAGTTTTTCATGTGGCTTCATTGCTCCAAGACTTTACTGTGTATGTGGTGCTGGGGTTTGAACTCGCATACTTGCACATACTGGGCAAGTGCTGTAACTGCCAAGCCACGGCTCCAGTCCCATGGTATCACTGTTTTAAGTGATATGTTAAAGCATTATATAAGACTTAAAATATTGTGATATATTTCTTCTGATATTTTTCCTTTTTAAAATTAAATACATGCAAATATAGAAATTGCACAAATTATGGGGTAATATGAGATTTACATACATGTAATGTTTAAATTAGATTAAACACATCTATTTCCTCAAGTATTTGAAGAATCATTTTCATATTGTGGTCTCTACCTTTTCAGGTGACTTTTAGAGCTAGCTTTTTCATAAATAGGAAATTTGGTTTTAATTGAGATTGGGATACACATACATATATGTGTATGGGAATAATTGATACAATAATATTATTGTGTTTCCATAAACATGACACATCTCCATATCTACTTAAACCTTCTTTGAAATGTTAAAGCAGTGGTTTATGGTTTTCAACATAAAGATTCTAAATGTATTTTATTAAATGTATAGCCCATGCTTTCTCATGTACTCTATTTTCTCTTGAGTCATCTGTGGTAGTCTGTGTCTTTCAATAACTTAGTTAATTCACCTAATTTTTTAATATTTATTGACATAATATTGTATATAATATGCCCTGTGTGGTCTTTAAGTATCCATAAAAACTAGTGATACCATTCCTGTAATTCCTGATATTGGCAACTTGCATACTCTCTATTTTTTATTTCCCAATAAACCTGTTTAAAAATGTAATCAATTTTAGGATCTTCTAAAAATAAAAAGCTTCTAATTTTTATGTGTGTGCATGTGTATATGTGTGTTCATGTATTATTTATTCTGTTATATATTATACATTAATATGTACTATATAATGTACATACTATATGTTAATATAGTATATATGCATATTTATTATATATTAATATAGTATATATAATGTGTATTTATTATATATTACTATATTATATATAATATGTACATAGTATATGCAATATTTCTTTTTTCCTGCTTTATTATTTCAGTTCAGATCTTTGGTGTTTCCTTTTGTCTGCTTACTTCAAATTTAATTTCTTCTACTCTTTCTAATATCTTCACATAGAGGCTAAAATAATTGATATGAACCCTAATCCTTTCTGCTACAGATATTTAGTGTAATTAATTAATTTCATATTGCTTCAGTGGCAATTCAGAATATTTATATGTGGTTTGTCCATTGATGTTTGGATAGAGAAGGGTGAGCATTACCAAAACTATTCTGCTTTGTGTGTATGGGAAGGACATATTGCCAAAACTGTTTTTATTGTTGTTGTTGTTTTCTTATGTTTGTTTTTACCTTCCTTTCATGTTTTGACTGAAAAAAAACAGGCTTCTCTTATAAATACCTATTGGTGTTTGGAGTTGGAGACCTGGAGGGTTATCTGTTTTTTATTTTTGTTCCTTGAAGCACAGGGGATTGAACCCAGATCTTCACAATGTTAAGCAAATACTGGATCACATGTTTTGAATTTTGTTTTGGAAGACTGCTTGTTTGATCATTCTTTTAAAAAATTGTTTATTAAGGAGTTGAATTTATTGTACAATCATAAATGCACAAAAAGAGGCTAGAGCCGTGGTTTGGCTGTTATAGTTATTGCCTGACATACGCAAGCATGCGGGTTCAAACTCCAGCACCATGTACACAGCAAAGTCCAGGAGCCACGAAAGCCTTATGAAATGCTAAATAAAATTATTTCTCTCTCTCTCTATCCCTCTCTCTTTAAAAATAAAATAAAATAAAAAAATTCACATAAAGTAACAATAAGACATGCATATATTTTTAAACTAGAATTACCCTCAATCACTCACACCCCAGTCTCTTTAATCTTCTATATTTTACCCCTACAAACAATATAAATACTTAGGTTGTGAATTTTCCAGAATTCAATGATTGCATAAGTATTATTTGGATTCTCAGGGGGGTAAAGGGTATGCTACGTTGTTGATTATCTCCCTAGATCCCTCTCTATATTTGCCCTCCCACTCCATTCCCCACCTCTCCCTCACCCTTGCCCGCACTACGTATCTATGGTTGCCGTAGATTATGGGTTGCTATCCCTTTGTTGGGTCTAATACATGAGGTTGACAATCTTTCAGACAGGCCTCGGTTTATTTCAGCCTCCACAAATGAGTGAAAATGTTTGAACCTTGATTCTCTGGGTTTGGATAACTTTGCTCAGCATGATTTCTTCCATTGCCATCCACTTACCTTCAAAGTTTGCGATATCATTGTTTCTAATGGCTGAGTAGAATTCCACTGTATATAAATATTATAGTTTTTTAATCCATTCATTCAGTGAGGGGGCATCTGAGTTGATTCCATAATTTAGCTATTGTAAATTGAGCTGGTATGAACATTGATTTTGCTGTGTCACTGTAATATGCTGATTCTAACTCCTCTGGGAAAATACCCAGAACAGAGATAGCTAGATCATCCATCTCTAATGTTTTGGGGATTCTCCAAAGCTTTCCAGAGTTGTTGTACCAGTCTGCAATTCCACCAACAGTGAACTAGTGTTCCCATCTCCCTACAACCCCTCCAGCATCTGTAATTGTTTATATTCTTCGTTTTTGCCAATCTGACTGGAGTGAGGTGAAATCTTAATATAGTTTTGATTTTCATTTCTCTAATTAGTGTTGATTTAGAAAACTTTCTCATGTATTCAGTGGCTTGCTCAATTTTCTCTGTTGAGAAGTTTCTCTTTAGATCTTTGGCCCATTTATTGATTGGATTATTTGTGTTTTTATATAGAGTTTTTTGAGTACTTTGTAAATTTTGGATATTAGTCTCCTGTTGGAAGAACCAAAAGCCATGGTAACCTCCATTTCTGTTGGTTGTGGTTTGACAATTTTGACCATTTCCTTAGCTGTCCAGAAGCTGTTTAGTTTAATGGCATCCCACTCATTGATTTTTTACTTTACTTCTTTCATTTGAGGAGTCTTGTTGAGAAGGTCTTTGCCTACTCCCAAATGCTAGAGCTTTTGTCCTAATTTTTCTTCTAGCACTTTTATGGAAACTTATTTAATTCCTAGATCCTTGATCCATTTTGATTTAATTTTTGTGTAAGGTGAGAGATAAGAATCTAATTTCAACTTTCCGCAAGTGGCTGTTGTTTGTCCAGCACCGTTTTTTGAATAGGCTGTCTCTCCTCCTTGTAATAGTTTGACCCCCTTTGTCAAAATTTGTGAGTTTGTTTCAGAGTCTTCTACTCTATTCTAGTGGTCTTCATTTCTATTTTGATACCATTACCTTGCTATTTTTGCTACTAAAGCTCTATCGTATAGTTTTAGATCTGATATTGCAAATCTACATGTTTCGTCTTTCTTGCTTAGTAATGTTTTGGCTAATCTGGGTTTCTTTTTCCAAATGAATTTGGAATTCTATATCTGTGAAGAATGACATTGGTATCTTGATAGGGATTGCATTGAATCTGTATAGCACATTTTCTACATTTAGTATTTTACTAGCTGAGGGTTTCTTGTACATGGCCTTTACGTAGTTAAGTTCCTTTGATCCCTATCTTCTTTAGAATTTTGAGCATCAATGGGGATTGAATTTTATTGAAGGCCTTTTCTTCATCAATTGAGATGATCATATGGTGTTTGTCCTTAATTCTGTTTAAGTGATGAATCACATTTATTGATCTGCATATGTTGAACCAGCCTTACATGCCTGGAATGAAGCCACTTGATCATGGTGAATTTTCTTCTTGATACCTTTTTGAATATGGTTTCCTATAAACTTATTAAAGAGTTATGCATTGATATTCATCAGGAATATTGGTCTATAGTTTTCATTATTTGATGTATCTTTGTTGGGTTTTGGTATCAGTTATAATTGCCTCATAAAAAGTGTTTGGGAGGGCTGGAGTGTGGCTCAATGGTTGCAGTGCCTGCCAGGTGTGCATCAGAACATGGGCTTGAGCCCCAGCACCATGTACATGGTGAAGTTTCAGAGCAATGGAAGTGACATGAGAAACTAAATAAACACTCTTTCTCTCTCTCTCTCTCTCTCTCTTTCTCACTGTCCCTCTCTATTTAAAAAAAAAAAGTGGGAGAGTTCCCTCCTTTTCAAATTCTTGAAATAGTTTAATAAGGAGAGGTGTTAGCTCCTCAGCAGGGAATCCATCAGGACATGGGATTTTCTTCTTTGGAAGGCTTTTAATTGGTGGATGAATTTCACTGCCTGTTACTGTGCTGTTCAGGATTTTGAAATAATCCTGCATCGATTTGGCACTGTTGTATGTGTCCAGAAATTTGTCCAAGTCTTCCAGATTATCTAATTTAAAGGAGTATAACTTTTCAAAATATGTTCTTACAATTTGCTGGATCTCCACGAGCTTGGTGGTGATTGCTGCCTTTTCATTGGTGATTTTCTGGATTTGCTCTATTTCCCTTCATCTTTTAGTGAGATTAGCTAGGGGTCTGCTCTTTGTTTCACTGATTCTTTTTATTGTTTTTTATCCTCAATTTCATTGATTTCAGCTTTGATCTTGAATTGTTCCTGTCTTCTGCTGGCTTTGGGATTAGATTGTTCTTCCTTTTGTGAGGATTTGAGGTGGAGCATAAGCTTATTTTTTTGGCATCTCTCCTCATTTTTAATGTAGGAACTCAGTGGTATAAATTTTCCCCTTAGGAGTGCTTTCATGCTGTCCCAGAGGTTTCAATATTATGTGTCTTCATTCTCATTCTCTTCCAAGAATTTCTTGATTTCTGCTCTTATTTTTTTGGACCCATTCTTCATTTACTAGTGTATTACTTAATCTCCATGTATATGTATGTTTTCTGTTATAATTTTTGCTGTTAACTGTTAGGGTCATGGCATCTAACAAGACACATGGAATAATATCTACTTTTTTATATTTGCTGAGATTCCCTTTGTGAACTAGAATATGATCTATATTGGAGAAGAATCCATGTGCTGCTGAGAAGAAGATATACTCTGTATATTTGGGGCAGAGTATTCTAGATGTCTGTTAAGTCCATTTGATTTATGGAGTTGTTTAGGCTGGAGATCTCTATTTTTTGTTTGTTTATTTGTTTTGCTTGGACAATCTGAAAACATAAATCTTCTTTAATTTCAATGTATTCCTTATGTTTTAAGCACACAATTATGATGACATTTCAAAGTTTTGGATCCAAAGTCTGTAGTTACTACGCAGACAAAGTCTCCAAGCTTATCACCAGTTCAAAGGAAACTTAACTGACTAAGAGATGAGACAGCCCCAAATTATGTCCAAATTTAAACTAAGTCCAAAGGGAGAAAAACACATTGTGTTTTTCTATGTAGTTCTGGCATATTGTAGGATCTTGGATCCATTTAGAAAAAGGATTTCTAATAATTTCTCAGAAGAGATCGTGTGTGTTTTAAATCTGACCTTGTTTTCAAAAAACATTTAATAAAGGACCATGATCAAGTATCTTTGGAAACTCATAACCTGATTTCTTTAGCACAATAACCTGGATGATTATAATTATTCCAGATTTTTGGACACAAATGTCTAATTATTTTTGTGGTCATTAGAGTTCTTATATAAATATTATTGAACACCTGCTTATCTTTTCCTTGTTTTTTTCCGTTTTAGAAACATGTTCAAAATCTGATATAGAAATTGAGAATGGGTTTCTTTCTGAATCTGATTTGATATATGCTGTAAATAAAAAGACACAATATAAGTGCAAATCGGGGTATGTAACTACAGATGGTGAAACATCAGGATCAATTACCTGTCTGCAAAATGGATGGTCAGCTCAACCTACATGTGTTAGTAAGTAGTTCATGAGGTAACTTTATTCTTTCTTGAAGTAACTGATGTGGTTTCATTCCAAAAGATAAGTAAAAGCCTTTCAGGAAAAGTATACATCATTATTTTTGTTTTCACAGTCAGTTGCTAATACAGTAGGATATAAGTACATCTTCCCATGACCCTTCTCCCCAATGCACTCTTTAAAGCACACTATGATTTAGCAGTGACTCAGGGAGCTTCAGGTGTATGCTGGTCTTAATTCATTTATTTTAGCTGGGATCTTTGCGATTTTCAAAATATTTGCTCCTAGACATAAAATTAATGTTCTCTGTGAAGATATGGTGTCATGGTATACAACCTCAGAATAATTAAACCTTTATTATTTGTGTGTTTGATACTGTAAGGTAGATCAACTTCTGAAAACCTCACTCTTAGAATATTTGCATAAACATATAGATGTCAGAAAGCAAGAAGTGTTTCAAGATGGTACCAGTTATTGCTGTGTTAAAAGATTTCCCTGCTATAAAACACAAAGATTAGTAAATATTTTCTAGGAATGATTGGTTCTGTTTACCTTTTTAAACACAAGTCATTCAGTAATATTTTAGAAGTGATATTTGACATAATTTAAATGAAGTGGATTAAGATATCCATTCCTATATCTGAACTTTATTTTTTCAATTTCTATTATTATAGCAGCTGAAGAAAGTAATAGCAACTGCCTCCCTATAGAACTCATCATATACTAAAATGATAAATAACCCATTATGAAACTTTATTATGAAATAGAAAATCTTTTTTAAATATATAAATATTTTATTAATTAATCCATATTTATTCTATTACATCCTGACTAATAAGTCTGACATCTTAATTCCTTAAATGTCATTCCAGTTTTTTAAAAGGAAGTAATGCACATCTATAATGCTCAATTTTACTACTAGTATGGAATAAATGCTTAATTAAAATGGAATTGAAAAAATTTTAAATAAACTTTTCAGAGTTTAAGTGATAAGAAAAATGCTATGTAGGAACATATTTTTCATTTACAGTACTATTTCAGCACAATGATTTATCTTTGGCCTTAGATTACTTTTGTACAATACCTAATTCATTAGCACATTCTTAATAAAGTTTTGTGTTCTTCGGGTGAGAATTACTAACATTGTCCTTTACATTAGAAATGAAATTCTCAATTTTGTTGTGCATTAGAATCTTGTGATATGCCAGTATTTGAGAATGCTAGAACCAAAAGCAATGCTACCTGGTTTAAACTCAATGACAAGTTGAACTATGAATGTAATGCTGGATATGAAAACAGATTGAAAAAAGCCAAAGGGTCCATCATATGTGGAATCAATGGATGGTCTGATACACCCACATGTTATGGTAAGTACTGAGTTTCAGGAGTTCTTTTGGTTTTCTAGATGAAAAAAGTAAATCTGTATGTGTTCTGTTTTTTAGAAATTTGAATTACCCAGAGACACTTTTAAAGAACAATAATGAAACCAAGATTTCTTTCTGATTTAACAAACTGGAGGAGAGGGTGTTTTTAAGGTCAAAGAAAATAATCTGTTTCTAAAGTGATGAATTAAATTAATGCCTCCTATTGGCCAAATACATCATATGTTTCTAATTATATTTTAATTGTTTTTTTCTTATCCTAAGTATAAATCATTAAATTATTTAAAACTCAGCACCCAGTACTACAGTTATGGTTTGTTACAATTTCCTAATCTACTTTTCTTTTGAATTTCTCCTCGAAAATTTTCTACAGCTTCCAACTTGAGTGTTAATTTATGTAGTTGCTGAGAATAATACTTATTTTCTAACTTTTACATTAACTGAAAACTTAAATGAAATATTACATAAGCTAGTTTTATGTTTACCAAACTGTTGTCTGTTTCCTAGTTTTACAAGAGGGCTTGAGTATGTAGGGAGATGAGCATAATAAGACTCTTCAAAGTAAAAGAATACAATATGCAAAGATTTGAAACCAAAAAAATAGTGGGATAATTTAAAAGTGAAAGGATTTTGGTCAATGTGTGGAAGAATTTTATGAGTTGACAGTCTGTAGGAGGCAAAGGAAAGATTGTCCAAATTAGTCCAAGGCATGTTAGCAGATGGAGTTTGTTTGTTGAAAAACCATTTAAAAAAAAAAGTTTAGGGGAGGAAATTTTGTAACTTCATGTGCATATTTGGAAGTGTTACAAGTTTTGTTTCCCAAATGCTGTGTTTTGGTGAGCAAAATAAGAAGCAATCAATTTGTGTAGGATAAGAAAGAATGTAATTGAAACAGAGTGATGTTTTAGTCAGTTTTTTCACTGCTGTGACCAAAAGTCTGACAAGAACCATAAGAGGAGGGAAAGTTTGTTTCAGGATTCACAGTTTTAGTATTGTCAGTCCATAGATGGCTGGCTCCAATATTTGGGGTTAAGGTGAAGCAGAACATCATGGTAGAAGGGTTGGAAGAGGAAAGCAGCTGGGAACATGAACTAGGAAGCAGAAAGAAAACTCTGCTCAAACAAGGCCAAAATATATATATATCCCAAAGGCAGGCTCCTAGGGACCCATTTCCTCCAACCACACCCTAAGTGCCTACAGTAAGCATCCAATTAATTGCTGTCAAGGATTAATGCACTGATTAGCTTATACTTCACATTACCCAATCATTTCACCTCTAAAATGTTCTTGCATTGTCTGACATTTGAAACTTTGAAAGACACTTAGCATCTAAATAAATCACAACAGGAATATCTGAGGAGATACTGAGCACAGGATAGATTCCCACACTTGAGTGGTGGAAAGCATGCCATTGTGAAATGGTGGTTGTGAGAAAGAGTAAGAGCTTAACAGACACATTTCTGCCTCCCCCCACCCATGAGCTTATGGAAAAAATAGCAAAGGCATTTTATAAGTTGCTGCTGAGAAGGTAACACCTTGGGAAGAATATCACAACTTGTGACTCGGACTCAATGTGGTTGAGCTGCCCATGGACTATCAACATTGGACAAACAGAGTGCAGAGTTGGATGTACAGATTTGGATGTAGATCTAGCCAGGAGGTTTGCATTTGGAATTATCACAGTATAAGGATGTCATCCAATTGAAAAGGAATGCAGAATGAAAACAGGAGACAACTCAAAAATGGGCCTTGAAATATTTCAATATTTAGATATCAGTCAGAAGAATTTGTAGAACAGATGAGAAAAAAGAAGGAGCCAGAGAAACATGAGATACAAATCTAGGATATCATAGATGTAGAAAACAGAAATGTTTAAAGGAAGAGGAAGTGCAACAGGGATAATGAAGCCTGTGGAGTCTTCCTAAGTAGATTGGATATTACTTAGTAATGTCACCCACTTTTTAAAAATTAAAAAATGTAGGAGATAATTTTAGACCTTAGTCTTCATTTGAATTAGAATAATAGATAATTATTAATAAAATTGCAATAGAAAGAGTTGAATGTTATTTTAATGATTCAAGACCACTAGAATATGTGTATCAGTTTGGCTTTGGACATGTTTCTTAGATTTTTATAATATACTAATTATATATTTTTTATTATTCCTCTAACTTCAAATATATTAGCCATGGTTTTACATATAATTTATTTTCTCAGTTATATTAAACATAAATACCAATTTTTAATATGCAATTTAAAATTTCTACAAAGTAGTTTTTAATATGAGAGAATAATTTCATGATTTGAGAGTACAGAAATTGAAACATTAAATTTTGCAAATACCAGTGGTTAAATCAGATTCAGTGAAAACTAGTTGAATTTGCAGATTAAATTTCAAGATAGATATATTGTGATTCAAAACCATCAAATGTGAGTACATTTAGAAAGAATATAAAACCTAATATGAACATTTTTGCAAGAAAAAAGATTTATCTTAAACTCTTCCATATATGCTTCATTGACCACTTCTCTCAGTTTTACATACATTTTACAAGTAAAATTTAATTTGGCAATGATTGATTATATGTTCTCATTAAATGTCTTTATTTTTTTTTAATTTTAGAAAGAGAATGCAGTATTCGAAAAATAGAAAAATTCTTAATTGCTGATCCCAAGAAAGAAAAATATAAAGTTGGAGACTTGTTGAAATTTTCTTGCCGAGCAGGACTTATAAGAGTTGGACCAGATTCAGTACAATGCTACCATTTTGGATGGTCTCCTAATATCCCAATATGTAAAGGTGAATATTTATCTTATGATTGTGAAAATGATAACTAGAATTTTGAATATAAGCCCTTTTCTTTCTTCTCTTAATTTCTATTGGCTTCCACTATGTCTAGTCATGTAATCTAGTTCATAAAGTCATTGATATATGTTGTATGGTAGAAAGCACAAAGTAATTTATTTAACAATTTAATCAGCAGTTATTTCTTTATATATGTACTGGAAGTATTCATACATACAAATGTGGTGGCTGAGACAAGAAATACTTAGTTTGTTACTTTTCATATTTTCCTACACTGATACCATTAATAATGGACTGTTTATACAGTATAGATCTTCCCTCATAGAGTATATCTCAACAATATTTAAGCATTTTATAGTTAATTCAATGCACATACTAGAAAATCAGTTAAAATGTGTTGACCAAATACTTGTATCCTTGATTCTAATTTCTCAAAAAGTTATGATAAAATGTTACCATAGAATGCAAAAACTAACATAATTTCACAACCACTTTTGCCAACAGGTTTACATGCATCTTTAAAATATCTAGATTACTCAAGATACTAAAGCTTTAAACATACTTCCAATGCTATTGTAATAGAAATAATCCAACTTGGAAATATGACTACAATGTAAAAATTCTTTTTTCACTAACAATTCTATAATGAATTATAAGATAAATAATAAATTAAAAAACAAAATTTCTGCACTTCCCTGGATTGGTAAAGCCTAAAAAATAGACAACTTACTCATTACTAACAAGTTTTTCCACTGTAGATCAAGTGCAGTCATGTGGTCCACCACCTCGGCTCCTTAATGGGGAAGTTAAGGAAACAAAGGAAGAATACAAATACAATGAAGTGGTGGAATATAATTGTAATCCTAGATTTATGATGAAGGCACCTAATAAAATTCAATGTGTTGATGGAGAGTGGACAACCTTGCCAATATGTATTGGTAATATATAAAAAATATTAAATTTAAACTTAAAACATTTTTGTATTGATATAAACATACACATTTTGTCTTCATTATCAACTTGTTTTTGTGAAATCTACACAGAAGAGGAAAGAACATGTGGAGCCGTACCTGAACTTGACCATGGCTATGCCAGCTCTTCTTCCCCTCCTTATCACCATGGGGATTTAGTGGAGTTCAAATGCACAGAAGCCTTTACATTGATTGGACACAGATCAATTACATGCATTAGTGGAAAGTGGACCCAACTTCCTCAGTGTGTTGGTGAGAATGCCCTTCTCAAGTTCACATTTAAAGAAGCTGAAGTTGTATTTTAAAAATTTTAGAGATAGTCTTGAAAATGTCTTAACGATAATGAATCCAAACTTTTATTGTTCAGAATTTAATGAGTCAACAGAAGAAAAGTAAATGTAGCAACAAAATTCTTTAAAGTTTTTATTCCTATCAATAATACTATTTATCTTATAAGTGTAAAACTAGAGTTTACTTAGAAATCATCATTTGATTAAAAGTGAATACTCATTACCAAGAGAATGTAACTGTTTCACATAGATACTGTTATTGTTATTTGGCACTCTGTCTTTCACAAACAGGAAAACAGAAATAATGTCCACAAAATACCCACTGGCTACTAACTTTCCAATTGGAATCTTTCCTCTGTCCGAGAGTCTAACAAGGATGAATTCTCAGTTTATTTCAAATTTAGCAAACTGAATTTGTTGTGCTGCTGCCTGAGTGGGCCACCAGCTTCTCATCAGTGTACAACACACTATCTTGACACATCTGGTATTGGGACAGGAAACGCCTCACTGACTGATTTCATACTGCCCTGTTGGTGGTCAAGTCTTTGATGAATAAAGGGAAAGTTCTTGAGAACCCTCATTCACTTTTCTCTTAGACTCTGGAATTTTCCTGGGTTCTTCATTCCAAGACTGTCCCAAGTACCCAGTCTTATTTATTCATTGCATTTGTAGACACATTAATCCCGGGACAAGGCAAGCTCCTCCAAGACAGGCTTTATATTTGTTTTGTTCTCATGAACTCTCAATATCCAGAAGACAGCTGACATACACAAGACATTCAATAAGCGTTTGAGTCGATCAATTTTGTTGATTATTAACCCTCACATGTTTTGTTAAACACATTCCTGTAGCACCTTCAATCGTTTCACACCTCACCTCCTTATTGCCCCTTTCTGTGCAGAAATGGTTTTATCTGATTTTATATGGGAGGAAAATCCAAGCTAATATTAGGCACAAGAATTCTCCACTTTTCATTCTAACCTACAACGGAACTTCTGCATCAAGTATTATTTCTTCCGATCTCAGAGTTTTTCTTCCTCTCCTTACTCTTCTGCCTCCTGCTTCACGTAAGCCCCTTCCAGCTCTCACAGACTGGACTGCAATTCTACCCTCTTAATATTCATTTTGTACTTTCACTAGTCTAACTTTTCATGCTTCTCGATATATTTACTTTCTCCCAATGAGCAAAGCAATCCTTCCAGAAAACAATCAGATGCGGAACACAGTCGCCCTTCTTCACTACAAATCTTCCTTAGGTTACCAGCTCTTGTTTTCTCTTTCTCAACTCTGCACCAGTCCCATGAATGAGACTAATTCTCAAGCATCTAGTGGATTTTAATTACCCACTTTTTGTTTTTTAAAATTGGTCTACAAAATTCTTCCTGTGCTTTACTAGTTGTTGATTTTTCTTTGCTGTGTTCATCCTCACTTGACTCTGAGAGAGGGAAAGAGAATCAATTTGTATTTAATTTTTCGTGTGGCTTTCATAGCTTCAACACCTCTTTGTGTACTTGGTGCTGGAGTTGGTGCATGTGAGCAGATCCACTGCTCCAGCCCCTTGACTCTGCTTTTCAAATTGTTAGTAACAAATATTATCAGAGACCTGTGCTGGCATTTTATCAAATTCAAAATAAACCCTCATCTTTCCTGAGTAATTGAAATATATAATATATTAAAAACTTCTATAGTCCTTATTTCAGTCATACGAGAGCAAGCAAAATTTTATTTTTATAACATTATAATAATATTTGATTTTAGGACGATCTGTGTATAAAATAGATTCTCAAAAATTGTAAGAATAGATAAATAGTGATTATGATTTCTTTTTTCTTTTTGTGGTTTGGGGATTGAACTCAGGGCCTGGAACATGGCAAGCAAAAATTCCACCACAGAGCAACACCCCCAACAAAAGCACTCAATTTCTTTTCCAAGTATTTTGTCACCCCCCGCTTTTTCTCTATGGTCATAGGACAAATCTGCTTAAATACTCGTGCCCTATATAGTTCATATATATTTTTATTATGTCATTTGTCTCAAAAATATACTTAAACTAAGAACTTACTGTATTCCCATAAATGATGTTTTTATTTTAATATTTTAGGATTGTGGGTTACAGATAATACAGTGGTAGTTGCAATCGGGAATATGAACCTTTATTCAGATTCCAAATATGGGACCAGATCTAGTCTTTTGATAACTATTTATTAGGAAGATCTTATGAGAAAGTGGAACACTTATGCTCTTTCAGTTCCCAAAGTACAAAAATATCTTTAAGGCATGTATTCCTTCTGGTATTTCAGAGATGGATGTGGGACTTACCTTCATGCATAAGAGCCCATCTCATGCTGTTGTGACCAAGAGTATTTGGTTTGTAGATTTTATAGGCATAGATCACAATTTCATTATACATATTTATATAATTAATTATTTGTAATAGTTGGCTTGATTCTTGTAATAGGTCATTTCATTGAAACATTTTCATTTTATAGCAACAGATCAACTTGCAAAGTGTAACGTACCGAGGTGAGTTGTAACTGAGGCGTATCATTCGGATGAGAATGAAGTTGATCATAGTCGTAGCATAAGTTACAGATGTAGGGGAAAGCCGGAACAGAAGCACTCAGTCTGCATCAACGGAAGATGGGAACCTGAATTGACCTGCACAAGTAAGTTCTTGTTTGCGATGTTTTCTGAAATTTATTATATTGTTCCTTACATGTAAAAGTAGTACTTTGTGCTTTTTAAAAATTTAGTTATCTATTGATACAAGTATTTTTAAGCTGGAAGGTAATTTAGCAGCTAATCACTTTCTAAATTCAAATTCATCATGTTCATCAGTCCCCTGTAGTATAACAAACACACTTAAGCTTGATAACTTTAACATCTGTGCCCATTATTATGAGGGTATCATTGCTTCAAATTCCTCTTATTACACACACATGTACTTATTCCTACACCTATAGTCAATATGTATGTGTATTTATGCTTCTATTTATATGCATACATCCAAGCAATAATCTATCCATTTTCATAATCACCTACTTTTATATTTATCTCTATCTGCTTTGAAAATTCTGAATTGTACTGACACCTACAATTCCACTTGAGTAACAAAGAATATTCCAGTCTTTTAGATTTTTGTATTTGTATTTTTCTAATTGTGGGATACTTTCCATCACTAGCTTCAACATTTTTGAAAGTGTGGGATATACAAAAAGTACTGTCATATCAATAAGGAATAAAAAACCCCTAGGACACCATTTTAACCTGATTATTTTCTTTTTTAAAGGAAACAAAATTTACAAGCTGTGAAGTACACTTGTTCTTTTACATTTCTCCTTGGAGCTGCATAGTTTATTATTAGCATTATCTTGGATTTATCACCATATATTAATTTGAGTACAGGATAAAGTAGAAGTTGATTTTTTCTATATGGATAGCCACCTGTTCAAGCAATACATAAAAGAGTGAATTTACTACAGACATATTTATTTCAATACTCTCCATTCAATATTATACCATAGTTGTCATGTTATTTTACAATTTCTGTAGACATTGTTTATGAAATTGAAGTAGTTTCTTTCTACTTGTAGTTAATCGAGAGATTTTGGTCATTGAGAGATGTGGAATACTGTTGAATGCATTTTCTTTATCTGTTGATAGTGCAGTGAGTTTTACATGTTTGTGTACACGTGTGTATATATAGAATCTTAAATCTTTCATACTTCAAGAAAAACTATTTGTGATATGTTACTCTTATTTAAGCTTGCTGTACTTGACTTGCTGATATAATTTTGAGGATTTTTGCATCTTTTTTATGGGGAGTGTTGGTTTACAGTTATATTTTCTTATAGTGTCAATAAAGGTTTTATTATCAGGGATATTATAGCTTCTAAAACAAACTGAAAAGTGTTCTTTGCTCCTTGTTTCTTTGAAGCATGTGTGTAATATAGGTATTGACTTTCCCCTTAAATTTTTGATAGAATTCATCAGTGAAGCAATGTTATCTGTAGTTTAATTCTTCAAAACATTTTCTTGATTATAAACTATATTTGTTTAATAAGTAGTCGGTTATTTGGATTTTCTATATTTTTTGTTAATATAAAGAAGATGTTTTTAAAAAGAATATGTTCACTTGATCAAACTTGCCAATTTAATTGGTATACAATTGATTATAATATTCACTTAACATTCTTTTCTTATCTGAAGATCTTTGCTTATATCTCCTCATTCATTCTCCTTTAAGGCAGTGGTTTCCAGTGTATATATTTGTGACTGTATAAAAATAGCCCTATCAGATCTTTTACTTTCTTTAACTCACCGTGTTCTTCAAATAGTTTTTATTATATGCCCTGGGTTAGTTGACTTCCTATCACTATAACAAAATACCTGAGATAATTAACTTATAAAGAGAAAAGTTTCATATTGTCTCACAGTTTTGGAGATTTCAGTCTATGAGAGATTGGTCCCACTTTTTTTGACCTGTAGTGATGATGCAGCATGTCATAGGAGAAATGCACAACAAAGTGAAATGACTCTTCTCATGACAATGAGCCAAAAGAGAGTGAATAGAGTGTTTAATTCCCAGAATTAAACTTTTGAAGAGTACAGTACAATGACCAAAAGATGTCCTGTAGCCTTCACTATTTTTTTTTTTGAAAAAGACAGTGTGTGTTAATTTTGTTTTTTTTTTTATCTGTTTTTGTTTTTCCTTCACTTAGTTGTATATGGTGGTGCTGGGGATTGAACCCAGGTTCTCATTCATGCTAGGCAAGTGCTATATACTACTGAGTCACCTCTCCAACCTAACCTCTTAAGGATTTCACCACCTACCAATAGTGTCCCCAGAGGGGCCAAACCTTTAACACACAGACCTTTGGAGGGCATTCAAGATCCAAACTATAGCATACTCCATTAATTAAGAAAACTTCTAATCAAGTAGTCATTTTCAAATTACATGCATTTACTATTACATAAATAAAATGATACATTAGAGTACAGAAATACAACTGATTTTTTAAAAAGAGAGAGTGAGAGATGGAATCAATTTTATTTATGTTTTCATCTCGTTTTTGTTTCAACAACACTTAGTTGTACATGCGGTATTGGGGTTTAAATCTGGGTCCTCACGCATGCCAGGGAAGTGCTTCACTGCTGAGCCACCCCTCCAGCCCCAATACAACTGATTTTTATATGCTGATTTTCTTTATCAAGAAAATTTACTGAATTTATTTATTAGTCCTAATAGATTTTTAATGGCATCTTTAGGGATTTTTTCATATCAGTCAAATCATGTCTCCTGAATAGAGATAATTTTTCTTTTGCATTTCTGATTTTGGTCTGTTTTATTTCTTTTTCTTATCTAAATAATTGCTATGGCTAGAAATTTCAGTACTGTTTTAAAAGCAGTGCTGAGAGTGGGCATCTTTCCATTTTTCCTGTTCTCAAAGTAAAAGCTTTAAGTTTTTCACCCCTGATTATGATGTTAGCTGTGGGCTTTTAGCACATGGCCTTTATTATGTTGAAGTAACTTCCTTCTATTACTTTTCTGTTAGATGCTTTTATTGTGAAAAAATGTTGAATTTTGTCAAATACTCTTTCAGCTACTATTGAAATGACCATATATTTTTATTCTCACTTATGTTAAAGTGGTACTAATTGATTTGCATATGCCAAATTATTGCATTCCTGGGCTAAATCCCACTTGGTAAAGGTGCATGGTTCTTTTAATATAATGTTGAATTTCATTCTCTAGCTTTATCCTGTGGTATATTTTTCTGACTTTGGTAATAACACCAAGCTGTACTGATAAAAAAAAAAGAGAGAGAAAATAATTTCTTCTTCAGTTTTTCAGAAAACCAGTCAGATTAATTATTTATGTGTTTGATAGAATTCACGAATGAAGCCTTGTATTTCTGAACTGTTTTTCCTTGATAAGTTTTTGATTAGTGCCCCTATTTCCTTACTAATTATAAATCTATTCAAGTTAACATTTTATTTATGATTAAATTGTCAGTGTGCATGCTTCTAAAAATTTAACTATTTCTTCTGGGTTGTCCAATTTATTAATGTATTATGGTTCACAGCAGTCTTTTATAATAGTGTTTAATTTTCTGATATCATATACTTTATAATGTCTCATCTTCCATTTCTGATTTTTTCCATTATTGATTTCCTTTTGCAATTTCTTCCTTTCTTTTATTTGTGGGTTAAATGTATTCTTATTTTTTAAATTTTTTTATGACACAAATTCAGATAATGTATTTGAAATTATTTTCTTTCATTATGTAGATTTTGTCCCAATATAATTCTTAGTATTTGGATGAGTTCTATTTTAATTTCCATTCTAATAATATATTCTAATTTCTCTTTTGATTTCTTTGGCCTATTGGTTGTTATGATAGCTTGGATCTGAGTTTTCCCAAAAGCTTGTGTGTGAGACAATACAGGAATTTTCAGAAGTGATAAAATTAGATAATAAGAGCTATAATGTAATTAGTGGATTTATCTACTTGATGGATTAATAATTTGAACAGACTTACGTACTTGGTGGTGACCATAGGCAGGTAATGAGTAACTAGAAAAGGGAAATCTGGAGGGTGTGCCTTTGGGTTTTATATTTTGTCCCCAGCAAAAAGAGCTGTTTCTAATTCCTGACTGACATCAACTGAGCAGCTTTCTTCCACCACACCCTTCCACCATGGTGTTCTGCCTCACCTTGAGCCCAGAGCACCAGAATCAACCAACTTTGCACTGAAACTTCCTAATCATAAGCCAAAATAAACATTTTCCATATGTCATTCTTGGGTATATTGGTCAGAGTGACCAAAAGCTGACCAACAGAAATTGAAACAAAAAAGTAGAATGCTTGCCATGACTAAACTGACAATATAGTTTGGAAAAATTTAGAACTGGTTTGGAAGAGGAGTTTGGAAAGCTTGACATTACAGGTTGGAAAAGTCTTCAAATGATGCAAGCAGAGCTTAATGGGCAAATATGGTGAGAGATCAGAAGACTGGAATGCCAAAATTGGACAGTAAAAACTGGGCTTATGAGGTTTTAAAGGAGAAGAAGAAACTGGAAATTGAACTAGAGGCTTCCTGTATTACATTTGGCAAAAACTTTGTTTACATTTTGCCCATGTCCTGAGATTTTCTGTGAGAATGAGTTTAAAGGTGATGAACTAATTAATCTGATGGAAAATAATTTCAAGGCAGCAATGCGTTCAGGCATTGGCATGGATATTGCTGGCATGATATGGTGAAGTATACTGTGATAGTCAGGAGCAGAAAGCAGGATGAAAAGATTTGAAAAACATGCCATTTGTCCAGAGAAGTGTGTATAAAATGGGACAAGGAAGGTGTTGAAGAGATTATAGTCACTAAAGAGATTCTAAGTACTTTATATGGAGACAGTAGGAAATATGTATAAAGTAGATATATCCCAAGATTATGAGATCCCAGTAATGTGGAATGTCTGTCAATAAAAGCTGCAGAAATAAGTCAACAGACAGGCCATGTGTCTGTAACCAGCAAGGTCATAGGTGTGGAGCTGAACAAGCCCTTTGGAGAGAATGTCCTGATGCTATACGCTCCAGTTGTTGGGTAAGGAGCTACGGGACTTATTTGTCCAGCTGGATTTTGGGCTTTGTTCCTATTCCTTCTTTCTATGCTCCTATTTCTATTTTTTGGAATGGAAATGTTTCTCTTTTATGCCATTGTATATTATATATGTGTAACTTTCTGTTGATTTTTACAGAGACTCACAGCCAAGAGTATGACTTGAGTCTCAGATGAGATTTTAAACTTGGACTTTTGAGCAATGTTGGAAATCTTAGGCTATGAGGATTCTTGGAAATGTACAAAAATGCCTTTTGCATTGTGAGATGGACATGAGTTTTTGGGGGTAAGGGTCAGAGGAATCAGCCCAAAGCTCATTTGTGACCAATATAGGAGTCTTCAGAGGTGTAATGATTAGATTATGAGGTGTGGTCTGATTGTTGGATTAATTCACTGATGTGGATTAACTGGGTGGTGTCTAAAGGCAGGTTTTGGAGTGGCTGGAAGAGGTGAATCACAAGGAATGTGTATTTGGGGTTTATATATATATACACTTTTTTAAGAGAGAAAGGGAGAGAGAGAGAGAGAGAAAGAGAGAATTAATTTTATTTAGTTTTTCATGTGACTTTCTTTGCTCTGACACTTCATTGTGTACATGGTCTGGGTCAAACCCTCATCCTCGCACATTCCAGGCAAGCACAATTACCAGAGTCCCCACTCCAGTCCCTGGGGTTTATATTTTTTCTCTGGTGAGCAGAGGGCTGAGCACTTTTTGCTTCCACATTGCTTTGCCCTAAGGTGTTTTCTTTTACACTTCCTCTGTGGGGTTCTGCTTCTTCTTAGGCTAGAGCTATGGAATTGGCCAACTGTGGACGGAAAACACTGAAACTCTCCGAGCCCCAAGCAATCTTTTCCTCCTTTATGTTGTTCTTGTCAGGTCTTTTGGTCAGAGCAGTGACAAAGTTGACTGAAACAGAGGCATTTGATGTTTGCTTTTTGCTTTGTTTGTTCAAAAGGTCATCTCTTTGCTTCTGTGTTCTGTGTTTTGTTGTTGTTATTATTATTTTTGTTCTTTTAACATTGTGCAAGGAGTCCTCTGGAATAATTGTATGACACTCTTATTTTTCTCCATTTCCTCTTCCAGTTTTAGATTTTTGAAGTTTCATTTTTAGCTCTGCTGACTTTATTGCTTTTTTTTTTAACTTGGTCAATTTTATGTTCAGTTAACTTCATTGTTTTCTTCTTTCTAAAGACTTTAATTTCACTACTACCATTAATATTTATTTATTGTTTATTTATTTATTTATTTTTCTGTGTGTTGCTCTGGGGATATAATCCTGGGCTTTGCACCTCCATGACTAGGCAAGCATTCCATCATTGAGCTATATCCCTAGCCCACTGCTATCATTTTAATATAGACATTAATGCATGAATTTTGAGCATCATATTTTTTAAATAAAAACTTTAAATCTCCACTTTTTAAAGACCTGTTTTAGCTGTGTCCCACAAAGTTAGATGTATAAATATGTATATGAATATTTAACTATATAGTTTATAAATGAAAAATATAATTATTTAAATATAAATGTATACATATTTTATATGCAGAAATTGTATTTTATTTGTATTTCCTTTAAATATATTCTGATTTTCCTTATGATTTTTCTTTCAGTTCAACAATTATTATTTTGATGTGTGCTGTTTAATTTAAAAATATTTACTTATTATAACTTCTTATTACTAGATTGTGTAACCATTTCATTCTGTTCTCAGAAAATACCATGTAAGATTTCAATACTCTGAATTTTCTTTTTTTATTTCACTGTGTGTTGCCTATCTTGTTTATACTTCCATTTTCACATTAAAATATGCATACATTATAGTTGTAAGGTTAAGGTAAACTGGGTCATAGTATTTTTCAATTTTATCTATATTGTTTCAAAATCTTTTTATCTATTGTTCCATAAGTCACAGCATCAATGGTGTCAATGTTAATAACTAGAATTATGGATTTGTCTTGTTGTTTAGTTTTATTTTTGTGTTATGTATTTGACAATTTTAGATAGATACATATACATTCAAATTTGGTTTGTCTTTGTGAAGTAACCCTTTTATAGTTATAAAATATGTATTCCAACCTTTGTAAGACTTTTCCTAAGACATATATTATTTAATTTTAAGGTAGTAAGGAGATTAATATAATTCAACATATCCATGTGATAAAGGAAATTTAAACAAAATTTGAATAGTCATTTTCTTACTAAATCTTTTTTTCTAAATTAATAGCAAAGGTTAAATTTGTGAAAGAGCTATCTACATATCAAGTATGCTCATCATACAAACTTGAAAAATTTGAAAACAAGCAACTTTTTAAAAATCAATTTCTTATTAGAAATTACTATAAATTTACCGATACTGTAATATAAATTGAATACTGTGGAACAGAACAAAAGCAAGGATATTTATAGCATTAAAACACACATTAGAAAACAAAGAACAAAATAAAATCAACAGGTAAAACAATCTAGAAGCCAAAAAGAATATTTAATGAATATAGGAAGAATAATTAAAGCATATATTGTTAATAATTGAAGAAAATAAATTTATGAAAATACATTGAAAAACATGTCAAGATATTTAAGAATAGAATTAGCAAAACCCAGAGACTCAAAGGTCATATATTTTTTCCTCTTTTGTGGAGGCTAGAGAAAAACTCAGGCTTGGGTGAAAAGTCAAGCTCATTTATAAGACTCACCAAAGATAAAGTGACACACAATCTAGGGGAACCATAATATATAGCTAGGGCATTGAGGTGGGGAGAACAGGGGGAGGTGAGAGGGAGGGGAGAGGGAGGGATGATACAGAGGGATCCGAAGTGGGGAATCAATAATGTAGCTTACTCTTTACTACCCAAGAAGCTAAATAATAATTATGTAATCATTTAATTCTGGAAAAAGCCCAATCTTTTATATCTGTTATAGAGGGGGAAATATAGAAGAGAAGAGACTGGGATGTGGGTGACATGGGTGATATCTGGATTAGGATCAGGATTATATCATATTGTTACTACGTATGCATTTATGATTGTACAAACTCCTCAATAGAATTAGAAAAAAAGAAATGAGAAAATATTATTGATAAAATAAGACTCATATGCCTTAAGGAAAAGCAGAAACCTTGGTGTTAATAATAATCAATAATCAAGTAATTCAGTCAAATAGCTCCATATGCTGATAACAGAAAATCAAAGAGTGAAAAGGTTATAACACGTACCAGTGTACACTTGCATAAGGCTTTTAATGAATGTAAAAAATACAGTGAAATAGGAGATAGCCAGCTCAAGGAACCAGAGTTCAGATTGCTTCCAGGGTCATCTAGTCTTCACCCAGTCATCTCAGCATTATAAACTATGAAGATACATCTGAATTTTAGTCCTATAGGGACTCAGACATCAGTTTGTGGAAGGGTCTTCTATACCTTATTAACTACAGTTAGGCTGTGTAGTCATTAAACTGGGTATATATCATAGATTTTATACCCCTATGCATGGTAGGTATGCTTCAAAATGGTAGGTCCAAGAGAGTTTCAACTTTAAACGGAACACTATAAGTCATTTGTAACCATAGCTAAAGCTTTTGTAGATCTACCAAATTGATCATTAACTAATAGTATTTTCTTTAGCTAACCAGCTTCTATTGGTAAATTATTTAACAAGGGTTTCGATACTGTTCCAATACATGTGATCTTACATATTTCTAAAAAGACTTTCATGGCATATTTTATTTAATATTTGTTATTAAAAATATATAATTCAGTTAAGATAATTTGAAGATTACAAATCATGAAAATAAGTTTCATGTAAATGAGAAAGCTTGCTTAAAAAAGAAGAAATGGGAAAAACTGCAAGGTAGACCAGAAAAACAGGTAATATTAGACTGTTATACAAATGAAAGGTATAATATATAGAAATATAGCACATGATGGTATCATCTTTTATGATATAGTTATTGAATTTTCTATTTTTTGAAAATTATTTTTAAATATTTCTAAATTGTTTTTTATTCATTAAGTTTAATTTTAATATTTTCTAGATGTAGAAATAGATCCATGCCCACCTCCACCTCAATAATGTAGCTTACTCTTCACTACCCAAGAGGCCAAATAATACTTATGCAATTATATAATGCCAGAAAATGTACAATCATTTATATCTGTTATAGAGGGGAAATATAGAAGAGAAGAGGCTGGGGTATGGGTGACATGGGGGTGATTCTGGATTAGGATCAGGGGTATACCATATTGTGATTACATATGCTTTTATAATTGTACAGCAGCAAACTCCTCAAAAAATTAGAAAAAAATGAGAAATATTATTGATAAAATAAGACTCATATTGCCTTAAGGAAAAGCAGAAACCTTGGAGTTAATAATAGTCAATAATCAAGTTATTCAGTCAAATAACTCCATATGCTGATAACAGAAAATTGAAGAGCGAAAAGCTTTATAACACCAGTGTACACTTGCATGAAGCTTTTAATGAATGTA
>PVKS010009049.1:0-65609 GCA_004027875.1 Aplodontia rufa | reverse complement strand
GACGTTAATATGTGACTTTGGTCCTTAGTATTAGATCGTAAAGAATGGAATCCCAAGAGAGGGAAAGAAGACAGAGAGAGGAGGAGGAGGAGGAGAACAACAAGAACAACAAGAGGAGAAGGAGGAAGGGGAAGAGGAAGGGGAAAGTGAAGGGGAAGGACATAGAAAAGGAGAAGAGGAGGAGAGGGAGAGGAGGAGGAGAAGGAGAATGGGCCATGAGGATATAGGAGCACTTCATCAAACTCAGTGAAAGAAAGAACAATCGAACTTCTTGAGGAAACAAAGTGGGAATAAGAAATGAGTAAGAGCTTTCTCTTTTTCTGAAGGACTTATTCCTGTTTCTCTTTTTTTTGCTTAGTAATTCTGTGCAGCTTTAAGAATGCTTTCTCAGTCCAAATCAAAGCAACCTGATTAACATCTCTGACTGTTCCTTCAAATTCAATAGGGGTATGATCTGATGAAGCTGGGTTGGATCACACATGTCCCATTTTGTTAAATCAATTAGATTGGAGGAAGAATTGTTCATGTGATATACTTTCAGGGATTGGGATGGAGAGCGCAGTTCTCAAAGAAGTTGAGGTTGCTGATTGGGTATGATTACAATCAGATAATGTAAAAATCATAAAATAATATTACAAATAGGAATATATTATTTGTATATCATTATAATGCTCCTGTGGCCACTATATGGCATTATTCACAGCATCAAAAATTAACCACTCTAATCAGACTTTTACTTCTACCACCTCCAAGCTTGCCTGTGACCTGTTCTATCAATTCTCATGGCTAGTTGTTGTCTTCATCTTTCTATCAGTGGCTCTTGACATCAGTGTTTCTTTCTTTCTAATTCTCATTATTTGTGTGAATTGCAGAAATACCAAAACTATTGACTTTCCTCCTGACTCATGGATTGCTCCTTGTCTCTTTTTGCTGCCATGACTTCTTCTATCTGATTTCTTCGTACTGGGGATTTCCAGGACTGTTCATAGCCTCCTTTGCTTCCTCATCTGCACTTACTCTCCTGATGGTCTCCTTCAGTCTCATGATTTTAAGTATTATGTGATATATATACTGACAACACTTAACTTTTTATATCCAATTCTGACAGCTCTCTCATACCAAGGATGCATCTATATATGGAGGTTTAAATATATCAAACTCAATATGCTCAATGTCAATCTATTGATTTATCACCTCAAAACCACTCTATCTGAAGACTATCATCTTTAATTACTAAAGAAAAAAGTGTTTTTTCTTTTTTAAAAAATTTTCTTCCAGAAGGAAGTTGTCTTGGCACCATTTATTAATTAATCTATTATTTTTCATAGAATTGAAATACCAACTATTTCATATAGTAAATTCTCCAATACATACTTGGTCTATTTCTGGGTCCTCTATTTTATTCCACTGATTCATTTATCTATTCCCATACCAATACCAAATTGATTTAATTACAGCAGTGTTAGAGTATATACTGATATCTGGGAACACAAGTCTCAGTTTTTATTTTTCTTCTTCACATGTTTTTTAAGAAGTTGAGTGGTTGTACAAGCACACATGTGTGTAAAGTAAAAATATCATATGCATTTGTTCCTATGCCATAATTACCCACACATTGCCCATCCCTAGTCTCTTGTTTCTTCTATATTACACCACTATAAGAGATATAAATGCCTATATACATATATCAAATATGTGGAAGATGCCAAAGCTCAGTTCTTAGTTTTCTTGTCAAGGTTGAATTCCATGATGATTTTCTCATGCTCTGGACCCAAAATAGCTCCTGGTGTGTGAGCATACATAATCACTGTTCTAGTTTTCTCTGTATACAGGACTAATGTCATCTCTGAAATTATGTATATCTATTTTATAACCCATCTGTTGTTATTGTTTTTAACTCATTTACTCTGACATTGATTTTTATTTCTGGTGTGATTGGGGCTTGGAAAAGCATATGATTCTAGAATTACCTTCAGAATAACCCAACCCAAGCAAGCCCTGGGTCAGCAACCAAAATCGTGAATGATTTTGCTTGAGTGCATGAATGGATGATCTCCTGGTTGAAGCATCAATGTCTTCTGTTTCTGAAACCTGCATCTCTGACTTGGAACTGTGTCCACGTTCCTGATCTAATTCTGATTTCAGTCGTTTTATTTTTTTTCTTTGTTAAAGCTGACATGCTGAGCTTGTCTCCATTATTGATCCAAATCATTGACCTTTGACGTAGATTTGCTCCTCCCATAGCTATTGTCTCTGCAAGTCACGATTTTGGCTTCTTTTATTGCTTACCTCTTTATTCACACTGCTTCTATGTCTTTCCCCAATTAAATTCTTTTCAATCCAAGGGTAGGCCTTTATTACAACAGCCAGGTGGAAACATAAAATACAAAAGATTACTATATTTAAATGAGGCATGCATTGTGGAGTAATAATATAATTAAATAAGTCTACAACATAGCTAAGCACCTTGATAGCAAAAGTAACCTAGTTTTACCCTCAGAAGAAATCTATCATGAGTCAGATAAGAGCCTGTGAAGTCCTGATTCTTTTTTTTTTTTTTTTAAGAGAGAAGGACAGTGAGAGAGAGAAACAGAGAACCAATTTTATTTAATTTTTCATGTGGCTTTTGTTGCTCTGACACTTAGTGGTGTACATGGTGCTGGGGTTTGAACCCATGTACTCGTACATGCTGTGCAAGCACTGTAAACACCAGGACACTGCTCCAGCCTCCTGACTCTTGTTTTTGACAAATTTCAGGGCAAACTAATAATAGCTCTTTAAAGTTTTATGATAACACAAGTCATTGCCAGCTTACAAATGACCAGAAAGGGCTCTGGTTATTTCTCAGTTTCCCTTTCTTAATTCTATTCTTTTTCCTCTTCATGCAGGGCTAATACAAAATGTTTTTTAATTATTATTAAGGAGTTGAGTTGTTGTGTCATCATAAATGGGTATAAAATAAAAGTATGATAATGCATTTGATCCTAAATGATAGTTACCTCCACACTGCCCACGCCCCAATCTCTTGATTATTCTGTATTACACCCCTATCAGAGATGTGTCTCTTTACATATGTTTTATATATACATATATATACATACATATATATGTATTATTGTAAATTTTCCAGATCTAAATGATTGCATAAGTATTATTTGACTTCTCAGGGAATAAAGAATGTACTACGTTGTTATTTGTCTCCCATGATCCCACCTCTCTCTTTCCACCTCCGCAACCTACATGTCTGTGGTTCCCCTAGATTATGTGTCCATATGCCTTTGGTGGATCTAATGCATGAGTTTGACTAACTTTCACCCAACCGGGTTTAGCTACAGCCTCCACAAATGAGGGATAATTTTGTCTTAGACTTTCTGAGATTGGCTAACTTCGCTCAGCATGATTTATTCCATTGTCATCCATTTACCTTCAAAGGCCATGATATCATTGTTTCTAATAGCTGAGTAGAATGCCAGTGTATGTATACATTGGAGCTTTTGCATCCATTCATCCAGTGATGGGCATCTGGGTTGGTTCTATAATTTAGTTATTATAAATTGACCTGCTATGAACTTTGATTTTGCTGCATTGCTGAAATGTGCTGCTTCTAACTCCTCTGGTAAAATACCCAGAAGAGGGAGACCTGGGTCATATGGTGGATCAAATCATAATTTTTTGAGGAGCATCCACACTGCTTTCCAGAGTAGCTGCACCAGTCTGCAATTCCACCAACAGTGTGCTAGTGTTCCTATCTCCCCACAACCCCTCCAGCATTTGTTATTGTTTGCATTCTTCATTTTTGCCAGTCTGACTGGAGTGAGATGAAATCTTAACATAGTTTTGATTTGCATTTCTCTGATTACTGGTGAATTGGAACACTTTCTCATGTATTCATCGGCTTGCTCGATTTCCCTCTGTTGCTATGTTTGTCTTTAGTTTTCTGGCCCACTTATTGATTGGATTGTTTGTGTTTCTGTTAAGTTTTTTGAGTTCTTTTCACATTTGGATATTAGTTCCCTGTTGGAGGAATCACACTCCATGATTATCTCCCATTCTATAGGTTCTGTCTTGACAGTTTTGACCAATTTCTTGGCTGAGCAAAAGCATTTTAGTTTAAAGCATGCCACTCACTGATTTTTTACTTTTATTTGTTCACTTTGGAAGTTGAGTTGAGAAAGTTTTGCGTACTTCCACATGCTGCAGTGTTGCTCCTATTTTTTCTTCTACCAGTTTTATGGTAGCTGATTTAATTTCTAGTGCCTTCATCCATTTTGATTTGATTTTTGTGCAAGGTGAGGGGTAAGGATCTAATTTCAGTTTTCTGCAAGTGGATGTCCAGTCTGTCCAGGACCATTTGTTGAATAGGCTGTCATTCCTCAATGTTATATTTTGAAACCAATTGTCAAAGATCAGATGTTTCAAGATTTGTGGGTTTTTCTCAGTCTTTTATTCTATTCCATTGGTCTTCATTCCTATTTTGATACCAGTACCATGCTGTTTTTAATACTACATGCTATACTATAATTTTAGATCTGGTTTTGCAAAACCACCTGTTTGGTCTTTCTTGCTTAGTAATGTTTTGGCTATTCTGGGTTTCTTGTTGTTCCCAATGAATATAGGAATTGCTTTTTCTATGTCTGTAAAGAATGATATTGGTATCTTGATGGGGGATTGCATTGAATCTGTATAGCTCTTTTGGCAAAATGACCTTTTTAATTATGTTAATTCTGACTAACCAAGAGGATGGAACGTCTTTCCATCTTCTTAGGTCTTCTTCAATGTCTGTCTTCAGTATTTGATCATTTTCATTGTAGAGATATTTTACTTATCTTGTTAGATTAATTCCCAAGTATTTTTATTCTTTTTCAGGATATGGTGAATGAGACCAATTTCCTGATTTCTTCTTCTGCCCCTCTATTGTTAGCATATAGGAAACCTATTGATTTATGTGTGTTAGTGCTGTAGCCTGCCACTTTGCTAAATCTATTTATAAGCTCAAGCAGTTTTATCATGGGATTTTTTGGATATTCCAGATAGGATCATGTCCTCAGCAAAAAGGGAATGTTTAACTTCCTCTCTTCATATTCTTATCCTTTTGATTTTTTTTCTTGCCTGATTGCTCCTGTGAGGGTCTCAAGGACTCTACTGAATAAAAGTGGTGAGAGCAGTCAACCTTGTCTTATTCCTGAGTTTAATAGAAATGCGTTCAGCTTTTCTCCATTTAGAATTATACTAGCAGAGGGTTTGGCATATATGGCCTTCACAAAGTTAAGATACTTTGATTCTTATTTTCTCTAGAGCATAAATGGGTGCTGAATTTTATTGAAGGCTTTTCTGCATCAGTTGAGATGATCTTATGGCTTTTTTCCTGAATTCTGTTAAAGTGATGAATCACGTTTATTGATTTCTGTATGTTGAAATAGCCTTGCATCCTTGGAATGAAGCCTGATTGATTGTGATGAATTTTCTTTTTGATATGTTTTTGAATGTGGTTTACTAGAACTTTATTAAGGATTTTTGTGTTGATGTTCATTAGGGATATTGGTCTGTAGTTTTCTTTTTTGATGTGTCTTTGTTGGGTTTTGATATCAGAGTTATGGCTGCCTCATAAAAAGTGTTTGGGAAAGTTCTTTTCTTTTCAATTTTTGGAATACCTTAATAAAGAGAGGTTTTAACTCTTCCTCCAAGGTGTGGTAAAACTCATCAGGGAATCCATTTGATCCTGGGCTTTTCTTCTTTGGAAGCTTCTAATTGCTATATGGATTTCAGTGCCTGTTATGGGGATGTTTAGGATTACAAGTTAATCCTGTGTCAATTTGGGGATGCTACATGTGTCTAGAAATTTGCCCATATCATCCAGATTATCTACTTTAGAAGAGTATAGTTTTTCAAAATATATTATGATAATCCATTTGATTTCACATCTTCAGTGATGTTTACCCCATTTTCATTGGTGATTTTGCTGATTTGCTTCAATTCTCTCCTTTAGGGTTCTGTCAATTTTATTTATTTGTTTATTTATTTTGAAAAAGAAAACCAGCTCTCTGTTTTGTTCTCTGCTTTGTTTTCTTTGGCTTCCCCCCCTCAATTTCAACGATTTCAGTTTGATATTGATTAGTTCCTGTCTTCTGCTGGCTTTCAGATTAGATTTTTCTTCCTTTTGTAGGGATTTGAGGTGGAGTACAAGTTTATTTATTCGAGATCTCTCCTGGTTTCTAATGTAGGTGGTCAGTGCTATAAATATTCCCCTTAAGAATGCTTTCATATTTTCCCAAGTGTTTCCAGATACTGTGTCTTTATTCTCATTCTCTTCTAAGAATTTCCTAATTTCTGCTCTCATGTCTTCTTGATCCATCCTTAATTTAATAGGGCATTATTCAATCTCCATGTATATGTGCATTTTCTATTATGATTTTTATTGTTAATGCTAGGGTTGTGGCATCATGTCCTGATGGGATGCATGGAATATTAAGTACTTTTATATTTGCTGAGATTTCCTTTGTAAACTGACTATGATCAATTTTGGAGAAGGACCCATGTGCTGCTCTGAAGAAAGTATACTCAAGCAATTTGGGGTAGAATATTCTATAGATGTCTGTTAAGTCCATTTTACTTATGGAGTTGTTCAGAACAGAGATCTCTTTATTGTTCTTTTTGTTTTTGTTTTCATTTTTTTAAATTTGGTAATCTGTCTGTTGACAGTATTATTGTGTTGAGTTCTGCAAGTGGTTTATTTTACGGCATAATTTTTTCACATATTTAGGAGCATTGGTGTGTGGAGAGTATATATTTACTATGGTTATATCTTCTTGTTGTATTGTCCCTTTACTAATATGTAAAGACCTTCTATATCTCTTCTGAATTATTTATGTTTGAAACCTATTTCATTGACTATAAGTTTTGCAATTCCAGCTTGCTTTCTTGGGCTGTACACCTGGTAGATTTTTTTCCATTCTTTCACCCTCAGTCTGTGGCTATAAGGTGGGTCTCCTGTAAGCAACATATTGTTAGATGTTGTTTTTTTATCCAATCTGCTAATCTGTGTATTTTGATTGGTACATTGAAACCATTCACATTCAGAGTTAGGATATTTATGTGGTTGTGGTTCATAGTCATCATGTCTTATTAGTTAATTTTGCACTTTATTTGTTGCCTTTTGGTAGTGTGTACTTTTAAATTACATTTCCTCTGTGGGTTTGAAGAGTGTTTGCTTGTTCTTCTATCTTGAGTATTATTTGTAATGCTGATTTTCTGTTCATGAATGCTGCAAGTTTGATCTTATCATGAAAAGCTCTTATTTCCCTGCTGAATTTGAAACTGAGTTTTGCTATGTGTAGTATTCTCAGCTACAAGTTTTGGTCATTCAGATGTTGAAATAGTTCCTTTCTGGATCTTCTGGCTTCTAGGATCTGAGTTGAAAAGTCAGATGTGATCCTTATTGTTTTGCCTCTGAATATGATTTGGCATTTCTCTCATGCAGCTTTTAGTATTCTTTCATTGATTTCCCTGTTATACATGTTGAATATGAGGTGTCTTGGTGAACTTCTCTTTTGATTAGGCCTATTGGGTATCCTATTCACTTCCTGGATGAGCACATCTGATTCTATTTTAATAAGAAAAATTTTTCTTTAACTATTTCATCGAGCATTTTCTGTTGTCATTCATGTTTCAATATCTTCTTGTATCCTGATTACTCTTAAATTGTTTCTTCTGATTTCATCCCAGACATTTTGAAAATTCTGCTCATGTTGTGTGTGTATGTTTTCTTTTTTCATCATCCATATACTAAAGCTTACTCAGCCTATCTTCATTTTCAGCTGTTCTTTCTTCAGAAGCTGAATTTCTGTTTTCCATAGAAGTTAGTCTATTATTAAATTCTTCCATCATTCCTCTAATGTGTTTGAGTGAAGATTTCAGCTATGTTACTTCCTTATTCAATGCGTCTATTTCTTTGCTATTAGAGTTTTTCATCTCTTGAGTTTTCTGACTTTGTCCTTTCATTATATCTTCTTTTAGTTCATTTTTCTTTTAGTAATCAGATCATTGATATTTTTTCTATGTTTTTGGCCCATTCCCTAATCATGGGCTCTTTGTTGGGGGAGTTTGGGTTTGAGGTGACCCTTTTCTAGTTTGATTCTTTATTTTTGAAGAGATTCTTCTCTATCTCTAAGTTGAGATTTCCTTCAGGGAAGCAAGGTGATTCTTCATTACAAGTCAAAGGGTGGTCAGACAGCACCCCATTGATGATCACCTTCTTCCAGAAAGTTGCTTCTGCCTGGAGCCTTGTTTTGCTTTACCTTTTAGATCTAAGCTCTAGATCACTGATATGAAACCTGGGTTTTCCTGGGTGCCGGCTGGGCCAGGAATAGAATTGTCCTGGACTGGCAGATCAGGCACTGGGTGGGTTGGGATTGCTCCAAGTGGGGATCCTCCTTGGGTCTGTCCTGTGGGTCTGCTGGGTCCTGGAGCAGAAGAGGCCTGGGCTGGCCCTTCAGCTGGGTGGAGGCTGATCCAGACAGGGATCTTACCTGGTGGTGTCCTGGGCATCTACCCAGCCAGGACCAGAAGACACCCGGAGCTTCAAGTGAGGTATCTGGTGGGCAGTGTCTACTCCTGGAGGGTTTGTCCTGGGTGTGTGCTGAGGCCCAAAGCAGAAGCTGGGTTATTCTTGAAATTCAGAAAAATATGGTTCTATAGGTAACAGAAAGCCAGTTTCAGATAAGCAAAAACCAAGGAAATTGTGCAAAGTGAAGAGCAATAATATAAAATGGAAAAAATAGATTTTCAGGAAGAAATACACAGCATTAGAAATGAAATTATTTTTTTGATACCAGGGATTGAACCCAAGGGTGCTTAACCTCTGAGTCCCATCCCTAGTCTTTTTAAAAATATTTTATTTTGAGATAGGGTCTTTCTAAGTTGCTCATATTTTGGGATAAGTTTTCAATGCATGTAAATGTCACACATATAGCAAAAATAACATAAAAGCCTGAGGGAGGGGTCAAAGGAGTCTAGATGGTTGCAAGTCTTCTATCTTTTACTTGGAGTGATGAGCTGTTAATACTATGTGGACTGAAAAGTTAAAGACATATATTAAAATCACTAGAGTAACCAGTAAAAATTATGCAGTCAGGTAGCAGTAAAAAGCCAGTAAATACTATAAAATGAGTTATACAATATATTCAATGAATTTTTAAAAAGAGGAAAGAATTGTAGAATAAAAAAGAGAAAAAAATATAACCAATTGAATTTAATACAAACATTTGATTAAAAGGTAAGTTTTGTCATATTAAAAAAAGCAAAATTCAAATTATATGCATGCACAGAGAAACTAGTATTTAAATTATGAGGAGGTTAGAATATTTTTCTGTCATATAAAGAGGGAAAAATAAAAGCAGATGAAGAAAAATGACATATTTCCAAAATAATAAAGGTTAAGAATGACTACAGTCTTCTCATTGGAACCTCTGAAAGATGATAAGTAAGGAATAGGAAAAGATATGTAATGAATAAAATTTATATTAAAATATTGGGTGGTCATGTTTAGATGTTCAAGAGCAGAGAGAATAAGATGAATTGATAATTCTGCTTGGCAACAAAGTGAGATAAAAAGTTCATTATATAAGCAATGGCTGAAAAAATTTGAGACTATCAGACAGCACTACAAGGAGTGTAAAAAGAAATTCATCAAGAGGAAGAAAAAGAATACAAAGAAAAAACTTGGATCTATACAAAGGAATGAAGAGCTCTAGACATGGTCAATATGTGGGTAAAACAAAAGACTTGCTTCCTTATTGTCTTATAAAGTTATTTTTAAAAAGAAAATCTATTTAATAGGTAAATGTAGTAATACTATATTGAAAAATACTATAATGAAAAGAGTTAAGCCTAAAAAATTTGAGTGGCTACATTCAAATGTTGAAAGAATATATGAATGGAAATAATAATGCAGAGAACAAGAAGTGGAAATTGCTGTCAGTTCCAACACAATATATATAACATATATATATATATATATGTTTTATATATATATAACAGAGCACATATATATAACATATATATAACAGAGCAATATATATATATTTAACAGAGCAATATATATATGTACACATATATATAACAGAGCAATGTAATTCAAAGTTAAGCTAGAGTTACATATTATGAACTCTAAAGTTATAATCAAAAATAAGGCAAGGAGTTATAGGTAATTTGCAAGTGTGCAGATAAAATGGACTTCTACTTCTATAAGACTTGATTAAGAACATGCTGCTCTGTTCCAGTCAGGAAGACTAGTGAGCTTCTGTACACATCAACTTGAAAATAGACAAGATGTATGAAACAACTGCTTTTACACATGGGAGGATAGGCAGGGTTGTCATCCAGGAGAGAAGGAGCCAACAGAAGGGACCCTAAGCTTCCTCATCTTGCCTGGGAGGCAGTTTCTAGACTGCACTGCAGTGAGTGGCAACACAATTGTTTTGAACATAATTGTTTTGGTGAGTTGAGGATACAGTAATGGAAGTTCAGGAAGGGTGAAATTAATATACTTTGCAGGGCAAAAAATATGGAAGAGGAGGGAGCTGCATAGGGAGAGCATTAAAGTTGTGCAGAGTGGGCAAGAGCCCTCATATTTTGAATGAGTTCCAATTTTCTCAATATTCATTAAATGAATCAAGCCAGGGAAACAATATCAGGAAAGCACTATTATGAACAATTCCCAGAGCACTCCCATCAGCATGAGCAAAGAGAACTTGATAATACATGAAGCAACTAGTACAGTCTTCCAAAGGATATCACTTCACTAATGGGGTTAATGGATCTAATCTACTCTAGATCTAATGTAAGTAACAAGGCTCCAAACAAGGATCCAATGTATCTCAAGTAATTTTAAGGCATGCCATAGCACAGTCTTTTTCAATGATGAGAGCCTCATAAATAGGTCACATAGAGGAGAATCTAGTTGTTCTAACCAACATCCAGCACCATCTGTAAGACTTATAAGTGAGGCCACCCTGAACTCCCCAGCTTCAGCCAAGTTCCCAACCTAATGAAGTCATATGAATAAACCTGGACAGCATCCCATGGAGTAGGAAACCCACTTAGCTAAACTTAGGTAGCCCATAGATTTGTGAGCAATAGTAAGTTGTCATTTTATGCCACTAGATTTCGAGTTGGTTTGTTATACAGAAATAAATAATTGAAATGGAAAGTATGTAGTCTCTTTTCAATTGGTCACAGAAGATATCAAAGCATAAAGAATCTTCCAGAAGGGGACACACAGCCATAGGGAACACTGTATCAAGGAACTATTCACAGAGAGCAGAAGTAACACACGGAACACTACATTTTTCACAATAGATGCACAAGTATCATTTTCCTGTTGGGATTTCCTTTTTAATGTGGAAGTATTTTCTGGAATTCTGTGGCACTTTCCCACTGTTTAATGTTGCATTTGTAAGGTGCAGATAATTTTTTTTCTTTTTGTTTATAGATCTCTGCATCACGAGAAGTCACATGTGGCCTTCAAGCCTGACGCAAAGTTTGGACAAGACTTTGGGGAGGAGATTTTGGGGATTCTTGGAATGGTAGTGAGCTTTCTGTAAATGAGAGGAAAATATGAACATTTTTAAGTAAACATGTAGATTATTTTAGATTGAGAAATTTTTTTTTTTTTTTGTACAAGGGATTGAACCCAGGGGTACTAAACCTCTAAGCAATATCCCCAGCTCTTTTTATATTTTATTTTGGGACAGGTTTCGCTAACTTGCTGTGTCCTTAGTAAGTTGTTGAGAATGGCTTTGAACTTGCAATCCTACTGTCTCAACCTCCAGAGTTGTTGGGGTTACAGACATGTGCCACCGTACCCAGTTAGATTTAGAATATTTGTTTGTCAGTGTATACCCACCTCTTGTGCTCCTCGTCTTCCATTTCAGGAGTGTACTTCCTTGACCCATTGATATTATGTTAGACCACCAGACATGATTTATCCAGAAATACATGGGCTATACAGATAGTGTTCAAGTACTGAGGCTTGGCCTTCAGAAACTCACATATTTTAACTTGACCCTGGGATTTTCAGAAATGTGTCGTGGGAAGAATATACCCCAGGCAGCTACTGTACCTTCAGTCTTAGCTATCCCAAGAGCCATGAGGAACAAAGTCCAGCAACTCTGAAGATGCGCATGCTGAGATGGCACCATGCTTGCTGGCATGCAAATCAAAAATGTTCCCAGATGGTTGCTCCTGAGATTTTGTGGTTGTCATGCTGGACTCTTGCAACACTATATGACTTGTGTATCATACTTCTTTGTATCCCCATCCTATGATAGATGCAGAAATTCAGTTCAAATGATTTCTCCTATAAAAACTCATAATCTCAACTGTAAGAAGTTAGACTAAAAATACATAAAATTAGATAAAAGCTAATGCATGTGAAATAGATTTAGTGACTAAATTTATACATGGTCCTTGCTTCAAGCAAACTTTGTTTTTGTGGTCAAGCATATTACCAGATTAGATGTAAATATACCTTTTCTTTGATAATTACTTTTACTTGATGTGAGCTTGGAAAAGGTTTGGACTGAATGGGGTTGCAGAAAGGCCTTGATAGGAGAGGGCTGAGTAGGTTTTGGGAAATACTATATAACAAAATAAATTGCAAATTCACTTTTAATGTTACAACACATTGCAATATGCTGTTATTTGGAAGATTTCTTGACCTGCTCTTGAAGGTTCTGTAGCAGCTTATGGCAGAGTGAGTTTTGTGAACTGCATGCAGGCATATAACTGATGTGATAGTCTGAAATATGGGAAATAGCTTTACAATAATGCCACCCTGTGAAAGCCTGGTCCCCAAATTAGTGAGTTGCAAAATCACTCCTGAGTCTTCTCATTAGGTGTGAGGAAGACATAGAATGTAGATACATAGTCAAGGAACATGGCAGAAGGAGGAGGCTAAGTCTGAGAGAGGCATTCATTCGAATTCCACATGCTGGCAGCAAATCTCAAGGATTGAAGAAGAAAAATATTCACTGATCTAAATCTTATTAAGTCTAGCAGTTTATAAGCGTTCACTTTCTATTTCTACAGCCTGAGGCTTTATGTCTTATGCCATTTAGTTCAACTTTGTTCAGTACATATCCTGTGCCCAGGACAGTGAGGAGGCACAGTGGTGTAAGGAAAGAAGGAAGAGGAAGGCGATACCTTGCACCAGCATCATTCCCCCCTTAAAACGGCACAGCCTAGCTTCTGGGAACACTCAGGCTAAGAACTGCTATTTTCTTCCTTTATAAGCTCTCTCCTAGTTCATCTGAATTTAAATGCAAGTAGTTTTTCTTTAAGAGGGCTTCATTAAGCCAGAGGGACTATTACTTTGCACATTGCTATATCCCTAGCTTGGAACCTGCCATGATTGATGTCTTCTATTGCATTTCATTAGTATTCACTGTGGTACTGAGGTAGTTGTTGAGACCAAATCCTGGAAAAAAAACAAATGCAAGAATTTTTATAAACTTGACTGTGCTAGAAATACTTAGCTTCTTTCCCTTTCCCTTTCTTGTTCAAAGTTGGCACAAAATAATAATTTTAAAGCTATTTCAAAGAGGTAAAAGCAAAAACAAAAAGAAAGAGGAAAAAGCAAATGTAAGCCTGAGTGCATATATGAACTCAGAAAGAAAAATCAAATAACAATAAAACAAGTTCAGTACCAAACCCAGTTAATAGTTTAAAAAAAAAAAACGTAAACTCCAAATTGATAGAAATTGTCCCCAGCTCCTTTCTGCCTTTCTGATACTGAAATATTTCTACAAATTGTTGGAATACATAGTCATTGAACTCAAGTCCTGTTTATTTCAAACTGAAAGTAAGAAGGAGCTGCAGACTTCTCCTCTGTTCCATGAAGCATTTGTTATTTGAATTTCATTGATTTCTTTTTCTGTATGTCACATGATGCTTTAATTATGCATTGCTTCTGCCTCACAAGTAATCATTTCAAATGATATGGTAGTTCATGTTAAGGAAATGATTCATCTTCTTAATGTATTTGAAACTATGGTTTGCAACTATTTTAGATACTAGATTATAATTCTGTGTTATGCAAAACATCCCTAGAGGCTAAAATTAAGGTCGATAAGCAGCTTATGCAATGGGAAAAAATGAACACAGGGCAAAGTGAAGCAAAAATAAACCCCTCCTTCCTGACTGTTCCACAGTCAATCAGACTGGCCATTTTACATCTTCGTGCATTCCCAGACACAGCAAAGTCTTTTGCTCATCAAATAAAGGAGAGAAAAATTAAACCACAAATTCACAAGAAAAGTCTTCTTCTTCTTGTTTTCCTTCCCTAGCTGCTTCTACAAATTCTTGGATTGATATACAGATTGTTGCAAGAAGAATAAATTCATACTAATTTTCTTTAAAAATTAATTTTAACAGTTTTGTTCATTCATAATCTTCAGGTCAGTAAGAATAATATGTGAAAAATTAATTTCAGAAAATTACAGGCCATTAAATAAAGAATAACATATACTTAAATAATTAATGATTTAATTCTCCTCACATAATCCAAAAGAGAAAGTGCAGGGAGGTCCAGAAACTAAAGAAGAAACCCTGTTATTGAGCACAATATTCATTTTTTAATAATGATATCAGCAAGCTAGTGGAATAGGAGGTTACTCCTACTCATAGATCTTCGCAGCAACACTAATTTCACAGTCACTCACAGATAAAAGTGCCTTTACGGAATCTCGGGGATTGAGATGGGAGATAACAAAAACCCACTGGAGCCTGACACCAAGTAGAGCCATTTTGAGAAATTGGAACCAAAACCAGGTTGCAAGTTTGATGACCATGGTCCCACCTCCAGACACAGAGATGGCACCAACCATTTTGAACTTAGTATAGCCCTGGGAGGCTTTGACTCTGCCACCAGACCCATTCACCAAAGAACCCAGAGAGAATAATACCCACTGATGCCTTGGGTGATTATTGACCATGGTCCCAGCTGAGGCCCCTGAAATGACCTTCTGACCAAGCTACAGCTTCCCTCAACTATGATATGAGGGCAGAGCTGCTTACCAGGGTCTGGGCAAGAGATCCACCTGTCTGTGACCCCAAAGGCGGATTCTGAAAGGACCCCACTGAAGATTCTAAAATGAATCTGCAACTTGGCTCCAGTCCCTCTTAGCTGTGGCTTGAAAATAGCTGAAAGATCCTAATACTTTTTGGATTTTTAGTTAGCTAATTAATTTTTTTAACAAAAGAAAAATCCTTTAATAAAAAGTAGGTTCTGAAGACACATGTCCATCTGTGGCCCTGGAGACATTAATTAGTCTTTGCTGTGGAAACTGACACAATCCTGTGACTCATTTTTGGCTCCTATCAGCTTTGATCCAGGCCCAGGACTGCCTGCCCAGGGACCTACTCAATGACACCAAAAGGCCCTGGGATTTGGAGGAAGTCACAGCCACCTGAATTAACTGGAAGAGGCTTGCTACCTGCACACGATGAGGAGGATCCTCACACAGTGTTAGCCCTACTTGCCAAGGTCCTGGAGGCAGCCCTGGGACCACACAGGATCTAGCCCTATTCAAGACCCTGGTAACAGGCCTGCCGACTACAAACGCCCCTGTGGATCCAGCAGGAGCCGGCTGTAGCCCCACTAGTCTGTAATTCTGAAGGCAATCACATCAGTACAGGGACCAAGAGAAGAAAGCTTTTATTTGCTGAAACCAGTCTGTAAAACCTGGGGGAGGAATTTGTTTCTTCAGATTTTCACATAATAATGCAAGACTACATGCTTAATTTGCTGTTTTATTCTATTTTTTATTGGCAAAATGTGTATTGTCCTTTAGTTCGGTGACTTTTGCAAACTAGTTTTAGAAAACCTATGTGTTAATCAGTTTCTTATCACTGTAGTAAAACGCTTGAAACATGAAGAAAAGAAATTTACTTGATTCACAGTCGAGATTTAAATTACAAATGGTGTAGTAGAAGCTGAGCGTTATCTCTTGACTGCATCATCTCACTGCAGGAGCGCACGAGAGAGCAGGCAAGCGATTACCTTTCTAACCGGAATGAGAAAGAGGCTGGGCTCAAACAATCCCCTTTGAGGGCATGCCCCATTGGCCCAAGGGCCTTGCTCTGCATTCATTCTATCCTCCATCCTTCTACTAATACATTGTAGTTACACATAATATTCGTATTCATTTTGACAGAATCATACATGTTTCAAATTTTATTTGCCTTTTTCAGTCTCTGGTATAATTCTCTTTTCCTCCCCTCTTCCCTCTCCCTATTTGCCACCCTCTCCTCTCGCTTGTTTACTTATTTATTTTTGATGGGTGATTTATAGTTATATATACAGGTGGAATACACTGTGGTGTATCTATATATCATATAGAATAATTTTATTAAATTATTTCTGCATTTCCTTCCCTTTCTTTCCCTTCTCCCTCCATCTGTCTCTCTTCTACTCCATTGATCTTCCCTTTATGATTTCTGATTCCTTTCTCCTTTCCCCTAAGTTTGCTCTGTCTTTTGCATATCAGAGAAAACATTTGGTGGTTGATTTTTATGAGTGTGTTTTATTTCACTTAGCATGATGTTCTCAATTTCCACCCATTTGCCAGTAAATGCTATAGTTTCATGTTTCTTTATGGCTGAATAAAACTCCATTGTGTATATGTATCACACTTTCTTAATCCATTCATCTTTTGACAGGCATCTGGCTGGTTCCATAACATGGCTATTTTGAGTTGTGCTGTTATAAACATTGATGTGAATGTATCACTATAGCAGGCTGATTTTAGTTCTTTTGGATAAATACCAGAGTGGGATAGCTGAGTCATTCCTAGTTTATTGAGGAATCTCCATACTGCTTTACAGAGTGGTTGTACAAATTTGCAGTCCCACCAACAATATATAAGTGTACCTTTTCCCCACTTTCTCACCAATATTTATTGTTTGTATTTTTGATAACTGCCATTCCAATTGGAGTGAGATGAAATATTAGTATAGTTTTGATTTGCATTTCCCTGATGGCTAGAGATGTAGAAGATTTCTTCACAAATTTGTTGGCAATTTGTGTTTCTTCTTTTGATAAATGTCTGTTTCATTCTTTTGCCTATTTATTGACTGGGTTATTTGCAAATGACCATGACATTCTTCACAGAACTAGACAAAGCAATCCTAAAATACATTAGGAAGCATAAGAGGTGCAGAATAACCAAAGAATCCTAAGAATCACTATAACTGATCTCAAATTATACTATGGAGTCATAGTAACAAAACCAGCATGGTATTGGGGTCAAAATAGACTTGAAGAACAATGGAATAGAATAGAAAACACACAGACAAACCCACATACATACAATCATCTGCAGATACTTGGCAATGTTATCTGATACTTTATAAGGTGTCAAAAATATATGCTTCAGAAAATAAGACTTCTAAACAAATGGTGCTGAAAAACTGGATATTCATATGCAGAAGAATAAAAGTGGACCCCCAATCTCACTCTGCACAAAAGTCAAATTAAAGTGGATCAAAAACAGGAGTTAGATCAGAAAGAAGCTTTGCAACTGCTAGATGAGAACATACGGTCTACTCTCTACCATATTGGTGTAGGCATCGACTTCCTTAGCATAACCCCTAAAGCTCAAGAAATAAAACCAAGAATCAATAAGTGGGATGCCATCAAATTAGAAAGCTCCGTACAGCAAAGGGAACAATTAAGAGCATGAAGAGAGAGTCTATGGAATGGGAGTAAATCTTTACCAGTTACTCTTTTGACAGAGAATTAATATACAGAATATATAAAGAAAGTTTAACACCAAAAAACGCCCTCAAATAAATAAACTAATCAACAAAGAGAATCCACCTATTAAGGGTTCTATCACCTTCCAATACCACCACCAAGAGGACCAAGATCACATGTGAACCTGTGGGGGAAACATAAACTGTACTCAAACTATTGTAGCCTGTATTTTTCATTTCGTGTGATTGCTGAAACTTCTGCTTTTCTATGTTCTAGCTAGCCAATGTTTTGCCAGAGAATTTCCTTAAATGCCAACAGATGAAAAATAAAATCCAAAACAACAGCAAGACCTCTCCCAGGCTTTGCAGGCTGAGTCTCTGCAGGGGCTCTTTTCCCACAGTTATCCGGGCTTGCACCAGACTGCATAACAGCCAACTTCCCAGATCTTTTCCAAGTGGACACTGTGCCCTAAGTGCACGGGCCTCAGTATCCATTATGCACAAGTACTTTTCTGTGCACCAATTTTCCAAGGAAATTCTCCTCTGCTTTTCACTGCAGGCTTTTGGTGTTGTGTGTCTCACCCGTCATGTTACCCCTCAGATGGGTGTGGGTTATTTGTTAACCTTATGGTATTTTGAGGCAAATCACTTGCACCCTGATTGATTTCTGAGTTAGGTGGCAGAGACACAACACTGTCAGTTCCTCATACAGTCTCCAGACAGGTTCGAACAGAGAAATACTTATGAACAAATCTGATCTATCTCCTTCAGAAGCAAGGAACAGGATCCCACACTGCAGACAGGGACTGCAGTCTTCAAGATTGCCCCCATGCTGGGGAGGCTGTGGGACAAAGACAACTAAAAATGCCACAAAACTTTCATCTCTCTCTCTTTCTCTCTTTTCAAGAGAAAATGATAGTGAGAGAGATAGAGAGAGAAAGAGAGAAACAATTTTTATTTAGCTTTTCATGTGGCCTTCATTGATCTGAGACTCCATTGTGTACATGGTGCTGGGGTTCAAATTCATGTACTTTTACATGCCGGGCAAGCACCATAACCACTGAGCCACTGTTCCAGCCCCTTATCTGTTTTTTATAATCTTATTTTTTCTTGCTTCATTGCTTGCTTGGCTGATGTAAATCTATATTTGTTTTTCTGAGTTCTGGCCCTGTTGATTCTGATAGCTTGATAGTTTCTGCTTATTTTTTTTCCCTTTGTTTTAACATTCCTGGGAGAGGCAGGGATCTGAAACTGCCTACTCCTACATAATTGATACTGGTAATTATTAACCTCTCTCCCTCTCTCTTAACTGGTCAGGCTAGCTAGAGATTTATCAGTTTTATTGATCTCAAAGATTCAGCTTTCGGTTTCACTGATTTTTTTCATGGTATTTCTCTGTTTCATTTATTACTGCACTCAATGTTATTTCTTCCTTTCTTCTGTTTATGTTGGATCTAATTTATTCTTCTTTTTCTGATTTTCAGAAAAGGAAGATGAGCTTTTTCTTTTCCGTCTTTTCTAATACAGGCATATTTTACTATAAATTTCTTTATGGATCCTGCCTTGGCAAGATTTCAAAAATTTTCATGTGTGTCTTTGCATTTTAATTCAGTTGAAAATATATTGTAATTTCCCGTTTAATTTATTATTTGATCCATGGGTTACTAATATATTAAAAATGCCATAACAGTTTCTTATCTTTTTAAAAAAATATTCTTCCTTTTTGCTTCAGTGTTTGCTTGGTTGATGACATATCAGTTTCTGAATATTTTTTTTAAGTTTCAAATATCTTTCTGGGGCTGGAGTGGTGTCTCAGCAGTTTCAGCACTTGCCTGGAAATCACGAGGACCCGGGTTCAAACCCCAGCACCACGTACACAACTAAGTGTTGGAGCAACGAAGGCCATGTGAAAAACTCAGTAAAGTTGTTTCTCTCTTTCTCTGTCTCTCTCACTGTCCCTCTCTCTTAAAAAAGAAAAAATCTTTCTGAGCCCAGATGTGGTGGTGTACACCTGTAATCCCAACAGCTTCAGAGGCTGAGAGACTGGAGGATTGCAAGTTCAAGGCCAGACTCATCAACTTAACGAGACTCTGTCTCAAAATAAAATATAAAAAGGGCTGGGATGTGGTTCAGTAGTTAAGTGTTAATTGATTTATTGGTGTTAATTTTATAACCAGCCACTTTGCTGAAATTGTTTATAAGCTCCAGAAGTCTCCTGGTTGAGCTTATAGGGTCTTCTAGGTAGAGGATCATGTCATCAGCAAATAGAGACAACTTGACTTCCTCTTTTCCTATACGAATACCTTTGATTTCCTTCTCTTGTCTGATGGCTCTGGCAAGAGTGTCAAGGACTATATTGAATAAGAGTGGTGAAAGTGGACAGCCTTGTCTTTTTCCTGAATTAAAATGAAATGTTTTCAGTCTTTTGCCATTGAGTATAATGTTTGCTCGGTCTGTCATAATGGATCTTACATAGTTAAAATATCTTCCCTTGATCTCTATCTCCAGGGTTTTGAGCATGAAAGGATTGTGAGTTTTATCAAAGGTCTTTTCTGCGTCGATTGAGATGGGTATATGATTTTTATTTTTAATTCTATTTAAGGGGTGAATTACATTTATTGATTTGCGAATGTTGAATCACTCCTGTTTTCCAGGAATGAAGCCCACTTGATCATGATGTATTATCTTTTTAATGCACTTTTGGGTCCGATTAGCTAGAATTTTATTAAGGATTTTTGCATCTATGTTCATCAGGGAAATTGGTCTATAGTTTTTTGTTCTTGATGAGTCTTTGCTAGATTTTGGTATGAGAGTTATATTTGCTTCATAAAAAGTGTTTGGTAGTGCTCCGACCCTTTCAATTTCATCAAAAACCTTATAGAGGATCAGTGTTAATTCTTCTGAAAACATTTGGTAGAATTCTGTCTTGAATCCATCAGGTCCACGACTTTTCTTTTTTGGAAGGCCTTTGAGTGGTGCTTCTATTACAAAACCTGAGATAGGTTGATTTAGATTTTCAGTGTCTTCCAGTGTTAATCTGGGGGTTCCATATGTGGCTAAGTATCTGTTCATATCTTTCAGATTATCAAACTTGGCAGAGTATAAATTTTCAAAATAAGACCTGATAACCTCCTGGATTTGGGTTGAGTCTGTGGTGACATTTCCATTTTTGTCTTTGATTTATTGATTTGCTTCATTTCAATCTTATTTTTGGTGAGGTTGGCAAGGGGTCTGTCGATCTTACTTATTTTTTTCAAAGAACCAGCTCTTTGTTTTATTGATACTTTGTATTTTTTTTGTTCTCAATTTCATTGATTTCAGCTCTGATTTTAGTTATTTCCTATCTTCTATTAGCTTTTGGATTGGATTGTTCCTCTTTTTGCAGGAGTTTGAGTTGGAGCATAAGACTATTTATATGGGCTCTTTCCAGATTTTTGATGTATGCATTCAGTGCTATAAATTTACCTCTTAAATATGCTTTCATACTACCCCAGAGGTTTTGATATGTCATTTCATCATTCTCATTCATTTCCAAGAATTTCTTGATTTCTAATCTCATTTGGTCTTTTATCCATTCTTTGTTTAAAAGAGCTTCTGTTTTTTGTTTGTTGTTTTTTTTTTATTGTTGTTGTTGTTGATTGCTATGACCATGGCATTGTGATCTAACAGGATACGTGAGAATATATCCACTTTTTTGAATTTGTTAAGGTTAGCTCTGTGGACTAAGATGCGGTCTATTTTTGAGAAGGATCCGTGAGCTGCTGAGAAGAAGGTAAATTCAACCGATTTAGAATGGAATACTCTGTAGATGTCTATTAAGCCCAATTGGTTAATAGAGATGTTCAAATTGGAGATATCTTTGCTGATTTTTTGTTTCGATGATCTGTCAACGTTGATAATGGTGTATTGAAGTCCCCCAGTATTATTGTGTTAAGATCAATGAGGGGTTTAATGTCCTTGAGTGTCTTTTCCATGTATTTGGGTGAATTGTGATTGGGGTCACAAATGTTAATTATAGTTATGTCTTCTTGGTGAATTGTCCCTTTTAGTATGATGTAGTGTCCATCTTTGTCCTTTCTAAGTAGTTTTGGATCAAAGTTAACTTTATCAGATATTAGAATCGCCATGCCAGTTTGATTTTTTGGGCCACAGGCCTGGTAGACATTTTGCCAACCATTCACCTTCAGTCTGTGTCTATTTTTGAGTGTGAGATGTGTCTCTTGCAGACAACATATTGTTGGATTTTGTTTTTTGATCCAAGAAGCCAATCTGTGTCTTTTAATTGGGACATTGAGACCATTTACATTCAGAGTTCAGATAGATATGGGAATCTGAGTCCCAGACTTTGTGATTGTTGCTGTGTTTTGTGCCATCTTGGGTTTCTATTGGAGTGTATTATGATTGTAGACACTCTCCTGTTTAGGAGTTTAGAGAATTATTAGCATGTTCTTCTGAATGAAGAATGTCCTTGAGAATATTCTGTAATGCACGGTTTGTGTTCATGTATCTTGCTAGCTTGAATTTATCATTGAAGTATTTAATTTCTCCATCACATGTAAAGCTGAGTTTTTCAGGGTATATTAACTTTGGTTGGAAATTGTTCTCTTTCAGGACTTGAAAAATATTGTTCCAAGATCTTCTTACCTTCATCGTGTGGTCTGAAAAATCCATACTGATTCTGATTGGTCTGCCTCTGAACGTGACTTGGGGCTTCTATCTAGGTGCTTTTAGAATTCTTTCTTTAGTTTCTCTGTTAATCATGTTATATAAGATATGCCTTGGTGAATTTCTCATTTGGTTAAGTCTATTTGGTGTTCTATAGGCATCTTGGATTTGGTAATCTGGATCAATCCTGATATGAGGAAAATTTTCCCTGATTATTTCATTCAATATGTTCTTAATGCCTCCTTTTTGTTGTTCGATGTTTTCTTCCAGCCCAAATACTCTCAGGTTGTTTCTTCTCATCTCATAAAACATTACTTTGAAGTTCTGGTCATGCACAATAAGTTTCTTTTCTTGTCTGTCTTCCTTGAACTCGACATTGATCAACCTGTCTTCATTATCTGATGTTTGTTTTTTGAGGGCTGAGGTTCTATTTTCTGTTGAGTTTACTATGATGTTAGTGTCTTCTAGAGAGGATTTGATTTGGTTGCACACTTGTCTTCTTTTGAATCCAAGTAAACTTGGAGCAATAGGACTATGGCTTCTCCACCATCTGTTTTCTCACCATAAAGTAGTTATGAGGAAATTGTTGATGAGGGATGAATGAATAATTGAAATTGTGTGGGCAAATAATGAAACTGGAAAGATGCTGCCTTATCTTATCCTTATTATTTGATTCTATAAGCATTTTGAACCATTGACAACCTAGTCAGTCAGAATAAATGGATAATTTATTTATATTTACAAAAAGATAACATTTAATTTTCAATCAACAAATACTTGAATGAATCTTTTGATTGTTTCTGTGTCTTCAAAAGTTTAAGTCCATTGGCATCAAGTGAAAAAGCTTCTGCATGGCAAAGGAAACAATTAAGTTAGTGAAGAGAGAGCCTGCAGAATGGGAAAAAGTCTTTGCTGCTCTAGTGACAGAGAAGTAATATCCAGAATATATAAAAAACTTAAAAAACAGCACAAATAAAACAAATAATGTGATCAATAAATGGGAAAATGTACTAAACAGACACTTCTCAAGAAAATAAAAATGGCCAACTATTTAAATATGAGAAACATGTTCACCAACCTTAGTAATGAAGTAAATGAAAATCAAAACTACATTGAAATTGTTTCTAACTTTAGTTAGAATGGGAATCATTTAGGATACAAATAACAATAAATCCTGGAGTTGATGCAGGGAGGAGAGCTAATTACCTTATACTCCTGAAGGAAGACCTTTCTGAATACTCTATCTGAGATCACTTACACACTGTTGGTTGGACTGCAAATTAGTATGAGCACTATGGGATTAGTATGAAAATTGCTCAACATACTAGGAATGTAATCGCCATATGACCCAACTGTCCTACTTCTTGGTATTTTTCCAAAAGAACTATCAGCATACTAGATTCATGCTTATATATGAATGTTTATAACAGCACAATTCCCAATAACCAAGTTATAGGACCAGCCTGTCTGTAAACAGATAAATGGATTTTAAGAATGTGGTAAACAGATGCACTAGGGTTTTCCTCAGCCATCAAAAATTTAAAAATTAACCTCACAAAATTTAAAGGCACATCATGTATACGTTTTCTGTAACCAAGATGTGATTATTTGCCTTGAGTAATATTTGAAAAATTTACTTGAACCTTATGGACTGTATTTGCCTGGACAGTTCATAACAATTTGGATTGTATAGAAAAACTGAGAAGAATTTACTTGGCCTTGTGGATGTTTCTGTAATGAAAAAATTCAAAGTACACATCAATATGGCAATTTATTTTTTTAAATTAATTGTTATGAGGACTACTCTCTTCCCTAGTGAGAGATCCTAATTGGTTTAGTGAATGCTTTGATAATTCGACTAAAAGATAATGATCGTGGAGTCTGTTGCAATCTGGATTATGAGGACCTGCTGGAGGCATTTTTTATAAGTGGAAGAGATGTCTGTCTTTCAGAAAAAAGAAGGGAGGGTCCTGCAGAAAAAAGAAACTTTGGGGTGGGTCAAAGATATGTGAAATATAAAGAGTTTTGTAGAGAAGAGACTTGATATGCATCTGTTACATCATTCTCTCTTTAGTGTGTAAATTAATACTTTCTGTCTGTTCTATGAAATATTCAGTGGAGTAAACCAGACTTGCTAGAGATTCCAGGGGAAGATTTTCTCTTCTGGGAGACAGATGAAATGCAGATTCTGGGTTAAGGGTTGGAATGAGACAAACTAAGGAATTCCCCGGAGAGTATAATTTTTTATGGCAAGTATTGTTTTGCAGATTTACAGAAGATTTAGGTGCTGTGTCATCATGGTTTTTTGGCCATGTTACTAATTTGATAAATTTTTGTGATATTTTTTCATATCAGTGTAGACATCCTCTGATTCTGTATTATATCCAGTTTTACAAATAGCATAGATCACTTTGCTAGCCTGTACAACTCTTTCAATCATATTTTGACAAAAAATGTTTCTTTACTTCCTAAAACAATTTTGAAGTTTATATTGTAAAATTATTTCAAAGTGTTCCTAGAAAGAAATATATAGGGAGCCTATGTAGTTCAAAGACCAAGGTCATGTTAACATCTGACAATTTCACTTATGTTTTTGAGATAATTCTGCTTTTCAGTGAAGTTGATGACAGCTAACAGTTTTATCAGTTGACAGTTAAAAAGGATATAGGATTTTGTCCAAGGAATACAGGAAGATTAGATAATAAAGGAAGAAGATTGTTTCCTAGAGGTGGATTCCCTATTAAACTGGAATGGATTGTGAAGTTGTCATAGAAATTTTTAAAGACTTCATTATTTCTAAGAACAGTTTCAAGTTTATAGCAAAATTAAGAAAGAGGTGCAGAGATTTCCAGGGTACCCATCTACCCTTTAACCCCACACTTGCATAGCTCCCACCATTAACATCCTGCACCAGAGTGGTGCATTTGATACAACCGATGAACCCACATTAACACTTCATAATTTATGTTAGGGTTCATTCTTAGTGTTGTATCATAGTCTTTTTAGATAAATGGGAAAGCATTTCAATGGTTCCAAATAAAAGTGGGGAAAAAGTAACTTCCAATAAAAGTTTTAAAATGAGAAAAGGTGGTGTTACACATTGAATTCTTCACTGTTCCTGCAGTTGGTTCAGGCTGAACAAATACATGATAATTACCTGTGCTGTTTCATGACTTGCTGATGAACTGGATGTTTAAAAGCATAGTGGAAAGCAATTTGCAATTCATCCCCAATGGGTGCAGTTTGAGAACTGGAAGAAGGGGAAGTGGTGGTTACAGATGAATATTTAGGATCTTAATGCAACCTCTTCAAAAAGGTTCTTAATGAGTGTGCTAGCATGGGTCCTTCCGTAGAGACACTATAGAACTTGTTCTTTACCTTTGCTGTGTGTACTTTTGAGAGTTGCAATAAAATATATACTTCTTTGTGTAGAATGTTTCCTAGTAGATTGGAGGGCTCAACGATTATGTAATTCTAGTTCTTAACCCTTTGCTAAGGTGCTAAATAGAAACACGATGAGTGATTAGACAAAGAGACTTTGAATTTGCTGGGATGGTAAGTGAATGAGAATGAAAGAAATGCTATGAACTGGGTGCTGAAGCCCCTATGGGATATGAAATAGTACTTTGGAAGAAGATGTGTAATGATGGTAGTGACAAGGAGATAGTGCAATAGTTGGATGTGATTTTTCAAAGAAGGAGATTTCCCATTTTCACAGGAAATTACAGTTAAAAGTTATGGAAAGACTGTAGTGAATAAATTGATAAAATTGATGAGATGTTAGGGGTGGGGTTTTTTGGTTAATGAAAAAGAGAGGTAGTGCTTCAGGCTGACTTTCCATATTCAAAATATAATACAGAATTTTCAAATAGAAAAAAAGGCTAATAACTACCTTTAAAAAACCGCTGGAGTGGTTATACCGCTTGCCCTTGCATGGGTGAGTACACGGGTTCACACCCCAGCACCCACGTACACAACTAAGTTTCAGAGCAACGAAAACCATGTGAAAAAAACCTCAATAGAAATTGATTTTCTCTGTCTGTCTGTCTCTCTCTCTCACTGTCCTTCTCTCTCTTTAAAAAAATACGTTGGAACTCTCGCTGAGAAACTAGATTTCTTGAAATATTACTTTAAATATTGCACTTCACACTGCCAGTTGTGAAATTAAGGAATCCTAAAGAAGTGCTATATGAACTTTATAAATGACAATGACATTTATGGGATTTCTTTATTTTGAAACTAAGAATCTAGAATTTATGATACCTTATAGTTCATCATGACAACTATTTATTCCTTAAGTGCTTTTGTTACTCAATATAAATCTTTTTCAAAACTCTGAGTTTGTTCTGATGCTTCCACTTATTGCTAAAAGTGTCCTTTTTCAGACATTCATGGGGATGTCCTGGTTTATCTCATTGCCAGAAGGCATTCTTAATAGAGAAATTTTAATGATTCTGCCATAAGAGTATCTATTTTTCTAATTTAATATAATGAATAAATCAATCATTTAAATAGCACTCATTAAATAACCAGAAGGTTTCTGCCTCTCTCTATAGCATTAGGATATATATTAATTCAGATTTATTAATATAGTTAAATATTTACATAAAGCTCATGTTTTCATAGCTCTGTCTTAGGGAGAAAAGAGAAAGGATAAAAGGATAAAAAAAGTGTTTATAGTTCCTACCTTCATGGAGTTTGCTAACAAGCAAGAGAGGAAATTATTAAATTATTATGGTAGATCAAATTATAAAATGCATTATGAATATTCCTGACAAACATGTACTAGATATATTTCAATAGTTAAATGTACATCATAGCAAATTTCTCTCCACCAGTGATTAGTTAAAAACTCTGAGCACTTGGGTTGGAGAAGTGACTCAGTGGTAGAGCAGTTGCCTGGCACGTGTGAGGACCTGTGTTCGAACCCCAGCACCACATCCACAACTAAGCATCAGAAAAGCAAAAATCATATGAAAAAATAAATAAAAATTAACTCTTTCTCACTCTCTCGCTAGTTCTCTCTAAAACAACCCAAAATATCTCTTAGAGCTGCTTGAGTGTCCTTTGGTTTCTCTTAGAAGGAATGATCCAAAGGAGACAGCAGGAAGAAAGTCACAATCCCTTTTTTGACATAGTTTCCTGAACTACTGAACATGACTTCCACCACAGTCAATGAGTTAGAAAAAAGTCACTAAGTACAGCCTGAATTCAAAAGAAAAATCAGAAAGGGCATTCTGAAATAAGGAGCATCAAATAAGTGGCATATATAAGTTAATGTCATTGTATTTATCTGTTTTAATATGGGACATTAAAAATCTTTCCCTAAAGATGATATTATGTTAAGAACTGAAGAATGAATATAAGATTTATCACTGTATAACACATGAATGGTGAAAGATCAAAACAGTTTTAGACATAGGGAACATATGTAAATGTCCTAAAGCAGGAAAGTTCACATTTTAAAAAATAGAAGAAGAAAAGAAAGAAGGGTAGGGTGTCTGTAGAGACAGAAATGAGTGGGAGAGTCAGAAGTTGAGCTGGCTGGGGCAGGAGTAGAGAGGGCGCTTGGATGCAGTCTGTAGGTCAGAGTAGGAATTTCATATTTCATCCTAAAGCAATGGAAAGTCTTTGAAGGACTTAAAGCTGAGAAGAGGCATAATGAATTCCACATTTAGCAACAAAGTACAATATTATGTGTTAGTGTGTAAATGGATTGAAGGTGGGCAAGAGTGGATTAGGGAAAGAAGGTCCAAGTCTATTACCTGGGGATTGAGATTTAAACCAGGTGGTTACAGTTGATACAGAATGAAGAGGCTGTATTTTAATTATATTTAAAAAGATATAGCAGACAAAACTTGTAAATTAATTGGATGCAGTAGGAAAGAGAGAGGAGGTAGCTAAGAGGATCCCTAGCTTTGTGGTTCAGGCAATGAGTGATGGTGGTAGTAACATTTACTAATTTACTAAGAAAAAAATGGAAACACTTGGAGAAGAACAAGGAGAAAATCACAACTGAGATGCTTATGATCTAGTGGAATTGATAAGAAAGCCTGAAAAATGATGGATGCAATTTTCCCCAAATCATGGAGTTAGTTATTGGCTGGACACATATTCCCTTATATTGAGACTCATGCCATTTTTTACCACATCAGGATTCCCTTCTTTGGGGTGCTTTTCTGGCTTATTTCTTTGGAGATGGAGAAAAAAAGAGAATGGTTGTTATTTTCCCTAGTAAATTCTTCCAAGTTTCTTGACCTATGTTTGCATTTTAAGAAACAGACTTTCAGTATATGTGACTGGTTAAGTTAAAAAAAAAATTAAAAAGCAAGACTTTAGTTTAACCATTTGTTTGGTACAAGATGGCTGATGTTTTGGTGTCATTTAACTAGGTTTTTTGTACGTGGAAAGTAGATAATTTGGAAGGCAAAAAAAGTTGCAGGGAACAGCTTTGCAGATAAGAAAGAAGACGTAGAAAACAGTGGCATTGTTCAAATATTTGGATGGATATGATGAGGCAAGAAAGAGAAGAGAGGGTGTGCATAGTTACCATTGTGAAGAATAGAATGAGAATTAATAAAAAGCTGTTTTAAAACTGTTTCAGGGAAATATTTTGGTACAATTATAATTGTTCTATGTAATGAGCAAATTTATGCGGGTCCTGGAAATATTCAAGTAGGCAATAAATTATGACCTATCTGCATTGTGATACCACTTGTGGGATGCAGGACTGGCAGCCATTTGAGATCCATACTACATTTAATTTTAACAGTTTAGGCAAAGGAAGTTAGCACTGATGAGCTTGAGTCAGAAGGAAGAGTTTAGATTTGTTAATATGTGGTATAATGAATTAGGAAGAGGATGGCCAGGGTGATCTGGATGCTTCTCTATAGAAAAAAGATGGACCTAGAAAGGTTCTGTATGCTAGGGAATAGGTACTTTGCTAGATTTGAGGCTTGTAGACATTAGAGTATGGTTATTATAAAAGGCAATCCAGATTAGTATGTGAGAAATCATTTTGGGAATCAGAAAAACTCTGAACCAAGACTTAATTGTAAAACTTGTCATGCAAGCAACATTGAATGAGCAAATCAGCCTCTGTGACTTTTACCATTTCCTCTCCAATGTAGGAAAAAGACCTCCTTAATATCTCTGCTGTTCTAGTCCTGTTCTTTCAGCCTTCTGCGGGATATTGTTCTTCTACTGGCACTTTTCTGTTGCTTTGGATATGTTGCTGAGAATTACTTGATTGGATTGTACATGCTAACTCATAATAGGAGGTATATATGAACATCGCCACTGACTTAAAGAACAAGCAGATTATTATTGATCAATAGATATTTAGAGATCAGTGATTTGATGAAAACTCTGAGCAGAATCTTGATGCCAAAGCTCAGTCTAAATGGAAAGGAAGCCAGAAAGACCAAATTAATGGGAGTGCAGAAGGTTTACCTGAAGATTAACAGTATATATGTTATACATTTGTCTATGAATTAAAAAATGTATTAGGTAATAAAGATTCAAAATTTATCTGATCAGAGAAAACGGTTTCTGGGTTTGGGATGACCAAGTCCTCACAGGCTGTCATCACGGTGGTTATTACACCATGTCCCAGAGTGAGACCACCTGAGCACACATATTATCTATAATACTTGGATCCTCCATGCAATTGGAGAATGACTCACACCACTGTACCTCATTTTCCTTATCTGGACAATGTAAATAATTGTATGACATTATCTAAAAGGTCTTTTGAATATCACATTAAATGAAATGTCTTACACCAGTGTTTGGCACCAGCATGTTATCAATAAAGGCTTTATGCTTCCTACTGTGATTATTACTTCACCTCCAACAACAAATGTGTAACTGGCTACTACAATATACTAGAGTATTTTCCAGCAAATATTCTTTTACCTTGATCTCATCTTTGGAGCTGAGCATAGTTTCTTATGTAATTCACTTTGGCTTGACCTTGTGATTCATTTGGATGTGACGGATATGAGTAGCTTGCTGTGCATAGTTTAAATGTTCCTGTATGCTTCCTTCTGTTTGGCACTTCTGCTAGGAGACCTGCCTTGAGAACAGGCTGCAGGTAGTGCTCATTCAAAGTGTGAAACTATGATTGTGGAGTCCAAATTAAAGCTGAAGTTAAGCCCAGCCAAAGTACAAGTCATATCAGAGCTCACCAGAGGCATGGAAGAATTCTTATGTTTTAAGCCACTGACTTTTTAGGTGGTTTTTTATAACATGGTTTTGTGGCAATATCTGACTTGCCTCTTGTACACTAGTGATTCATCATTACTAAAACAAGTTCCAGGTAGACATTACCCCTTTATCTGACTATACTGAAGCAGAGCCACCAACCAAACCCAGATTTGATGACCCAAACAAATTGTTATGAGTTTGGGATTTTTAAAAAAATTTATTTTTAACTGATACTTAAAAATACAAAATTATATGTATTAATGGTGAAGTTTTTTTAAAAAATTGTAATAGTAACTACATGGTACCCCTATTTTGTCCTAGGCATAGGGAAGAAAAGAAAGTCATTAGACATGCTAGTGAACATCTATTTATAAGGAGCACTAAATGCCAGATGCTTTTGCTCTGGACCATAATGTTTTACAAAAAAATGCTACAGTTTGCCTTATCTTCCACCAAAATATGAAACTAAAACATAAACTTCTAAATCCTTAAATGAGAAGATAAACTCTAGAACATGTTACAAAGGGAGCTGTATAATGTCTTCAGTGAAGAATGTGAAGTATGAATAGTTAGCCTTTTGGTTAGAACATTGGGATATCTACTTTTTTGGAGGCAGGGATCTGAATCTAAAACATTTGAAATTGCTCCAATTTTATTATTTATTATGTTAAATAAGCTAGTTCTAGCCAACTTGATTTCAAATCTAGCTCAGCATTTTCCAAATAGTTTGTGAGGGTAAAGCAGCGCGTATGGATGCACGCGCACGTGCGCGCGCACACACACACACACACACACACACACTTCTTTTCATCCTGATCTAGGTAAAGGAAGTCGCAGGTGAGAAAACCTTACTCATGAGTTGAAAGTGTCTTGACCAGCTTGATTGGACACTCAGGTTTTTGTTTGTTTTTTTTTTTTTTTAGCAATTTTGTACTTTCAGGTTCTGCTCAAACCTGAATGATATGCTGATATTCATACGCACGCTTATTTGGTTTACTTATACATCATTAGAATTAAACATTTTTTAAAAAAAGGAACTTTGAAACATGGAAGTTCAAGCTAAAAATCAATGAGTTGTGATGTTTTAAAATTTTGCACTGGTACCTTATAGTGCATGGCTTCTTTGCTTAGCTACTATGCTTGAAAATACTAAACTTTTTGGTCTCTGTATTGGAAAATATACTGATAATTATGCATGAGGGTAAACTATTTAATATAGATGACTGCTTTAGAAAATCTTTTCTTTTCCATATTCTTTCCAACATTTCTGATCCTCCTTTTTTCCATTATGACCATTCTATTGTGTATGCTATTTCATTGTGGTTTATTTTTTAGATTTTTTGAGGAGTTTTGTTGTTGTACAATCATAAATGCTTATGTAATAACAATATGATATGCCCGTGATCCTAATCCACAATCCCTCCTACATCACCCACACCCTAGTCTCTTCATTCTTCTATATTTACCACCATAACAGATATAAATTTATATTTATATATAAGATTGTTCATTTTTCCAGAATGAAATGATCACGTAAGTATTAATTGGCTTCTTGGGGGAGTAAAGAATAAACTACATTGCTAATTCACTCCTAGATCCTGCCATATCATCCCTCCTTCTCCCCTCCTTCCCACATTTTCCACCCCCCCCCCAAATATCTATGGTTCCCCTAGATTATGTGTTTCTTTGACTTTGGTGAGTCTAGTACATGAATTTGACCTTTCACCCAAGCCTAGGTTTTGCATTAGCCTCCACAAATGAGGGAAAGCATTTGACCCTTGATTCTCTGAATGTGGCTAATTTATCTCAGCATAATTTCTTCCATTGCCATCCATCATTTACCTTCAAGTAGTATTCTTGTTTCTAATAGATGAGTAGAACTCCATTGCGTGTGTGTGTGTGTGTGTGTGTGTGTGTGTGTGTATCATCACAGTTTTTGGATCCATTCATCCAGTGATAGGTAACCAGTGATCCAGTGATAGGCACAATGAAATTGTATTCCTTAATATAGCTATTAGAAATCTTAAAGAAGAATTTTTAACTGTTAAAGATCATATATTTACCATCTTAAATGAATCAAATAATTACCTTTAAATTCTCTAAATTATTAACCAACACGACTATGAAAAACATCTGTCTCCTAAAGTACTGGGTTAAAAAAGGACTGGCAAATTCATGTGTCTCAGATTACCAAAAGGTTAGGAAATATTCATAAGGTAAATTCATATTTTTGAGTAAAAGCAATTGGAAATAATGGGAAATTATAGCATATATCAATTCATTTGAAAATTTAGGATATTGGATATATGTTTTCTAGATATGGAAATCCACAAAGAATGCTGCTTCTGCTTTATAAAAATTATTTACAATTGACAAATAATAATTTTATATATGTTTATGCAGTCAATGTAATTTTTATATGTGTATATATAAAAGAATAATTATATGATCCTGACATATCCATCATATCATATACTTAACATTTTTATGGTGAAAGCATTTAAATTCTATTCTTTTGGCAATTTGAAAATGTATTGTGTATTTTTATTAACAATGATCAATACACCATGAAATTTACAATGAAATCTTATTTCTTCTGTCCAACTGAAATTTTGCATCCTATGTTCAACAGCTCCCATTCTTCAGTCCACATTCTCACCAGTCCCTGACAAGCCCTGCTTTCTCTAGTTTTTAATTTTGGCTTTCATTAGATTTCACATATAAGTGAAATCATGTGCTATTTATCTTATTGGCTTCATTTTTTGGCTTTTTAAAATATTTTTGATCTAGGAAGTATGCTATAAGAGTTGTTAAAGGAAGTTCTTCTGGCAGAAGAACAAATGATGACTAAAAGAAAATGAGGTGTATAAATAGTATCAGTGAGAAATATTAGTCTAAAAGTCAACTGCCAAAGCAATAACAGTAGCATGGTGTTATGGGATTTATAATATATATAAAATCAAAATGGATGACAGCAAATGGTAGGAGAAAGGAAATGCAGTTTTATTGGTGTAACTTACTTCATGCTTGGAAGAAATAATACATAATTTGAAAAGGGATTAAACAAAAATGTATTTTGTAAAACCCTAAAAAGAATGACAAAAAAGTGAAGAGATACAAAAACACACTCAAAAGAAAGTAGAAAAAGAGAAAATGAAGAAAAAATCATGATAAAATCATATAAAACAACTAACAAGAATAAATTTAGGTCCAAAAATATGCACAATTTTATAGACGTAAACAATCCATACACCACAATTTAAAGACAGAAGTGGACATATTCAATGGAAAAGTAAGACCTGATGATACAGTTTCTATAAGAAACTTACTGAAAGATAAGTTAAAATGCAGAAAGAAAGATAATTAATGAAAATGTGGAAAAAAACCTGGAGTGGCTCTATTAATATCTGATGATGTAGACTTTAGAACAGGAATTCCTTTGTCATCCCATCATAAGACTTCAAATTATGGCTAGAGAGATCACAGAAAGATCAGAAAATAATGAGATAGATTCATTTGATTTTACCAGTCAGTTGACAATACGTAGAAGAAACTATTATCATTTTTTTCTATATCTGTGTATTGAATTTCACTGGGGCAAAATCTCTTTGTGCTCCAAAATTGCTCCACTATTTCCCTTCACATACACATTTAACCAACTTACAGCTCTAGTGGATTACCTTAAGTCTACTGTGTGTTAAACGCTTTCTTACAATTGTATCTAGTAAATTATCTTTTAGTTAAAGTTATCAGAACCATTTTATAGATGCTCGGTCTGGGTAATAATCTTCTGAAAGTCACACTATTAAAATATGGTGGCAATAAGACGGAAACCCAATTTGTTTATTTCCAGAGACCACTATTCATTCACAATTCTCCCAAGACTTTGAAACCAGGACTCCTTGTTACACCTCATTTATGACTATCCTTTTGGTGAACAGCAAATTAATTACCAACCAGAAACCTAGTAGCTTAAACAACAAAAATTTTACATCTTGAAATTCTGTAGGTCAGAAGTCCAGCCAGCTTGGGGGCTCTTTGGGTTCTCTGCTAAGGCTACTGGTAGGCTGAAATGTAAGCAATAATCAGACTGAGTTCTAGTCCAGAGATTTGGGGTAAAATTTGCCTGGGACTCATTCTTATTGACAGAAATCAATTTCTTGCACTTGCAAGGTGGAGGTCCCAGCTAGTAGCGGCTGGGAAGTTGCTAAGTCCAGCTCTCTCCATCAGCAGACCATGGCATGAATGCTTGCTTTCTCTAGGTCAGCAGGACCTCACAAGCCTGAGATTTCTGTTCATACCCTGATCAGGTTGGTCTCCTGCTACATGTGGCCCCTAAATTAACATCTGTTGTATCAGTCTTCTAGATCTTCAGATAGGGAAGTGGAAATGATACATAGTAGAAACAATTTTTTGTTATCATGTTATTTAGAAATATGAAATAAATATTCTATTTCTGTTCTGTTAAAAATTTAAATGATTGTGATCATAGAGAAATGATCTTTTGGGAAGAGTGTTTGGAAGAGAGTTCCTTCTTGAGTTTTTAAAAACATATCACATAAGAACTGCCAAGAGAGAACCTACAGAATGGGAGCTAATCATGGCCTGTGATTCCTCCGACAGGGCACTTATGTCCAAAATTTACAAAGAACTCAAAAAACTTAACATCAAAACCACAAACAATCCAATCAATACATGGACCAGAGAGCGAAGCAGAAACTTCTCAACAGGAATTTGAGCAAGCCAATGAATACATGAGAAAGTGTTCTAAATCGTTAGTACTGAGAGAAATGCAAATCAAAACTCCATTAAGATTTCACCTCATTCCAGTCAAATTGGCAAAGATGAAGAATATAAATAATAACAGCTGCTGGAAGGATTTGGAGGAGATAGGAGCACTTGTACATTGCTGGTGGAATTACAGACTGGTACAGCTGCTCTGGAAAGCAGTGTGGACATTCAAAAAAAAAAATTAGGAATGGATCCGCCCTATGATCCAGTTATCGCTTTTCTGAGTATTTTCCCAGAAAAGTTAGAATCAGCACATTACAGGACACAGCAAAATCAATGTTCATAGCAGCTCAATTTACAATAGCTAAATTATGGAATCAACCCACATGCCCCTCACTGAATGAAGAGATCCAAAAGCTGTGGTATATATATACATACATATACATACATGCATATATATATATATATATATATATATATATATATATATGTAATATGTGTGTACATAGATATATATATATAATGTATACATATATACACATTCAATGGAGTACTACTCAGCTATTAAAAACAAAGACATTAGAACCTTTAAAGGTAAATGGATGGCAATGGAAGAAATTATGCTAAGCCAAACCCAAAGACTCAAAGGTCAAATAGTTTTCCTCATTTGTGGAGGCTGGAGCAAAACCCAGGCTTGGGTGAAAGGTCAAGCTCATGTACTAGACTCACCAAAGTCAAAGAAACACATAAGCTAGGGGAACCATAGATATGTAGGGAGGATGGTGGAGGAGAGAGGGAGGAATGATAAGTAGGGATCTAGGAGGGAATCAAAACTTTAGCTTACTCTTTACTGCCCCCCAGAATCCAAATACTGATTTGAATGGGTATAGATATATATATATATATAGGGGGAGGAGAGACAGAGAGAGAGAGACATTTGTATGTGTTATGGGGGAAATATAGAAGAGACAAGACAAGAGACTGGGGTGTGGGTGTTGTGGAGGTGATTGTGGATTAGGATCAGAGGCATATCATATTGTTACTGCATATGCATTTATGATTTATAACAACTCAACTCCTCAATAAAGTGTTTAAAAAAGAAAACACCTAGGTATGTCGAATGATATGACTCCGTCTTATAGGCATGGGAATATGTGCTCACATACAAACCAACTGTCAGCCCTGCTGACCCATCATTGAGGGCAGGCAAGGCAGGGCACCCTGGTGCACAGGCTTCTTCATAGCTCTCTAATCCAAATTGCACTTTTTCATTAAGGAATGTGCTCAATCTTAGTGAGGCCATAATCTTTTTGGGATAAAATATTTCTGTGTGTAAACTTCAAAATGGTTAAACTCTTGCTAATTATTTTTCATTTTGTTCTCCTAATAGCATAATTATTTTGAACTCAGAGACATTGACCCTGTCAAAACTGGAGTGTTCAGCAGAACTTTTTAGCAACACAAACTCTAAGAGGTGCATAAAGGAAGGAGGCCTGTGGGCAGGGTGCATTTGTGTTTCTGTTTCTTTTTCTTTTCTTTTTTAAGAGTAAGGGACAGTGAGAGGGAGAGAGAGAAAGAATCAATTTTATTTAGTTTTTCATGTGGCTTTCGTGGCTCAGACACTTCCCTGTGTACGTGGTGCTGGGGTTTGAACCTGCATCCCTGCGCATGCCAGGCAAGCACCAAAACCCCTGAGACACTGCTTCAGCCCCACAGATGCGTTTCTTTTCTCTTCTTTTTATAAGAAGTATATAGAAATACAGTTGAGGGGGAAACATTATCAAAACATTAGCAATCAATGGATATAAACTTTGCTATCCAGGGCGTTTCTTAAGGAAAGTAGCAGGCTGGCATTATCTGAGGACTGGAAGGATCCCTTCAGCTTTCCTATTGATACTTCTGTTATCCTTGCCACAGAGAACAGTAGAGCAAGATTATTTGCTGCACCTTTGGGCTTTCAGAGAGAAGACCTTAAAATATTTTGAAAATAGATTAAAGTTTAATGATAGGGCCTGAAAGGAATATAGTATCTCTCTCTTTTTTGAAGAAGAATCACCTAGCAGCAACACATGAAGATCTGATTCTGTTCTTGGAACACTTAACAGATTTTCTGACTTAAATGTTATGTACCTAAGCTACATATCTTTCTTTTCTCTCCCTTAGCAGTAAAAATGATTTAACCAAATTTTCAATTTGCACATATTTTGGTCTGATTTTATCCCATGTGCGTGTGCGTGAGAGCATGCACATACACATATGCGCATTTTAGTTTTGATTGTGGTTTCAATTACTGTATTGTGTGATTGAGGTTTTTAAATCACTTTATATTCTGCTTATGTACATTCCATTCCTTTATAGTGTCTATGGTTTAGATAGCCATCTCCCAAGGGCTCAGGTTTTAAAGGCTTGGTCCTTAGCCATCCTACTGGGAGGTGGTAGAAATTTTAAGAGGTGGGCTCTAGCTGAAAGTCCTCTGGTCATGTGGAGGCATGCCCTTGAGGGAGCTGTTGGGACCCTGTCTCCTCCTCTTTCTCATCATTCTTGCTTCCTGACTGCCATCAGATGAGCAGCTTCCTTCGCCTTGTGACCCCCATCGTGATGCACTGCCGTGCCACAGGCCCCAAGCGAAGCATCCAAGTGATAGCCTCCATAATCTCCATTCCCGTGACGCTTTGCTTGATTTTCCTTTGAACCATTACAGCTAATTTAACTTTGAAAATCTTGGGACCTTTAAATCTATTCAAATTTCTATATTGAGAGATACGGGAAAAAAGGAATGAAGCAGTCGTAGGGAGAAGGAATAATTAGTTGTTTGGTCAGCTTGCTTTTTAGCTCGAGCTCTATTAGGAGGTTATGAAATATTTGTATCTGAAAGTCAAAGGAGAAATTAGAGCTGAGGCAGAGTAGGAAAGGCACTGAAGTCACGGGGGGACTTTCTTCAGGTTTTCTGTCCTTCTTCTGCTTTCCTTCACTTTATTATCTTCCAGGACAGGGGATGTTATTTCCCAATTCTGATCATTAGTTTCTTAACTTTGGATTGGTACAAAAATGATAATTAGCCAAACGAAAGTGTGTATAAAGAAAATCTTTGGAACGTGTAAAGTACCAGGCCACTAAACAATGTCAATTCTTACTTTAGATTTTGAATAAGGTTTTGCTTAAGGTGAAGATGCTACCTTATTTGAAGTGTGGTTCAGTTAAACGTTCCTTATACACTTGATTATTTTTTTCTTTTCTTTTTTTAAAGAGAGAGGCACAGTGAGAGAGAGAGAAAGAATCAATTTTATTTATTTTTGCATTTGGCTTTTGTTGCTCCAACACTTTGTTGTGTACATGGTGCTGGGGTTTGAACCCGTGTACTCACACATGCAAGGCAAGTGCTGTAACTGCTGAGCCACAACTCCAGCCTCCACACTTGATTAATTCTCTTGATTTTAATACATCAAAGGGAGAATGACTTTCCCAAGCAAGGAAATTCTACCTCTTTATATCTTTATCATGATATCACAATAAAAATCCATCGGATTTTTTACACAAAACTGACACTTGGATATATTTTTAGGATCAACCCATTCTCTGGTGACATAAGCACTTCTTTGCGTGATCAACTATCATGAGTAATCTTCTAAAGAGGATTTGGCCTTATATAGGGAGGACAGAGAAATTATCATTAAAATGTTCTTTTTGTCAAATAAGATTCCCAATACATAATTACAAATATGTATTCTGGAACTAAAATTGGAAATGAAAAAAATCATCTATTCTTGTAAAGATATGTTGCTTTATTATTTATCCACTTCTCCTAAACACAATGATACTGTATTCCTTAGTGTAGAAGTGCACACACAGACACACACACACACATGCACGCATGCGCACACACACCAGCCATACACACATACCTCCAAGGCCTGCTGAACTGTGTTCCATGGCATGACAATTAAGTTCCTGTGTTTGCACCAGTCCTGGTTATAGTGGATGGTGGAGCTGTGGGGTGGGGTTAAGGAGGCTGGGCTTCAGTCTTTAGGGACCAGTGTGAATTCACAGGGCCAGCTTATCCTGTGCAGGCTATTTCCTCCTGCCTCTCACAGGGTCAGAACCATCCTGGTCTGTTTTGTTGTCTTTGCCATATAATCAATGTTCACAGCACTGTCATACCTTCTCCAGGACCAAGTCTTCTCTTGTCTTCACATTCTTTCAGAAGTGACTGGTGATCAGTCTTACCCATGAATGCGTCCTAGGCTTGGTCAGGAAAAGAATTTCAGTCTTTTCTCAGAAAAGAGTATTTACTTAAATACCCCATAGCTCAGAATATATTTCAAGTTCACTGGTGATTTTCCTGTGTTATCACAGAGACTATATTTTATTTTCGGAATTTTCCATAGTAAATATTTGACTGAATGATTGTTGTACCAACTCAATGTAGAAACAAATGATGGAAATTTCATCCACTTTTAGTCCTCGGAAGATATAGTTTTATTAGATATTTTGTAACTAACTTCTCAAAAGAGTATTTCCTATCTTATGTTAAATCTGCCAATTTCTTTCTAATTGCTTCTTTTCCCACTTAATAGCTCAACTCTATATTTAGTAGATAAAGAATGTATATTTAAAGTATGTTTAGGTGTTGGAATTTATATTTTCATCCAAAAATTATAAATAGAACCAATATTGTTTTAAGTTGGCTGATTAATGCATTACCAATTCAATTCTCACATAGAATTTCATGCAACGGCAAATAACTTCTTGGATAGACTGTAATAGATTATGGTCCTAAAAGTAGCATCTCTGTATAAAGCCTGAATTTCAAAATGATCAACTATGACTTCCACAAGGATTTTCCAGATGCATACTCTCAGATTTGCATATAATTTGTATTTGTTTAGTGGCTCTGAAATCTAGCCTTAGGCATTGTCCTCATTAAAGTTTCATAATGGCTTTTCTCAAGGTCATCTCTTGGTATGTCTTTCATTTTTTCTTTTCATAACCTATTCAAAATGTTTGATTTAAATACAATAATCAATAACTTTCATGTTTATTAGCTTAGCAGTTGAGGCCCCATTAACAGCAATGACTCATATCACGTAAGGGCAGAAAGAGACAGTCAGTCAAATGTATGCAGATTTTAAGTTAACTCTGGTCAATGTATTTGAGGTCTTTTTTATTTCTTTATTTTATTTTATTTTGGTACCAGGGATTGGACCCAGCAGTGCTTAATCACTGAGCAACATCCCCAGCTCATTCTTTTATTTTTTTTATTTTGACACAGGTATCATTAAGTTGTTTAGGGCCTCACTAAGTTGCTGAGGCTGGCTTTGGACTCATGATTCTCCTGCTTCAGCCTCTTGAGCTGTTGTGATGACAGGCATGTGCCATTATGACTGGTTTTTAAAATTTTTTTAATACAATCTGTGAATGTCTGATGGTCTTTCCTGTTTAATACAAAATGATCTTGGTATAGATATCAATGATATTCTTCTTATTGTGTTACGTATTTCACTAAAGTACAAAATCTTGGGATCTAGTCCTAGGTTTTGTTACTTATACTCCTCTTCCCAAATTCTAGATAGTGTCTGGATTACACTTGATAACTATTCATTGATAATTAAATAATGAGAATCTCATTTGGAGAATGTCTGATTTTGTGATTGAGGCAATTTGTCATATCATTGGGAGCTGGGAATCAGATACCCTAGATTCAAATACCAACCCTTCCATTTATAGCTACTGCATGCAGGAAATCATTGTGGTCTGAGACTCTGTGCTTACTTCAAACTTACTCAGGGGGGAAATATAGTTATATATTTATAGGCAAATGATTGTTCTTTGTCTGCATTTTTCTTCTGCTAACTAGTGTCCTTTTCTTCCCTAGGATGATACACTCTTCTTTTAATTGGGTCTGCTATGCTTCCATGCCTTCAGGAAAAGATGAAGCTTCCTTTCACACCTGCTAAACATCTTTGTCTTGGAAAGTTTTATTCTAGTCTAGCCCTATTACTAGAGAGTTCGGTGGGAAAAAAAGGAATTGAAGAAAAAGTATACTGTGAGAAGAGCTTTACAACATTACACAAATAATATTATACGGCTGCAAGGGGAACAGAACCAGTGGCTGCTATAACTCACCACCAAGTCATTTTGGAATCACTAACAGCTTTCAGAACATGAGTTTTCACTTATATTTAGGAAAGTCTATTTTAATGATGCTATTCTAATGGTTTTGTTTGCCAAACTGCAAAATTTTGGGTCCATAAAACAAAACAAAACAAAACAATAAAGATCCTAAGTGATAGAGGCAATGATATGAATCCTGTTGGAAACAGACTTAGAGGGTTGGGTGGTCCTGAGACTCAAGAAGAAAGGATGGAAGAGAGAGGGTCAAAGTTGTAGCTCTCTTCCCACGTGGTACTTTTCATTCTTGATCTTCTTTATTTAAACATTACATTTATTTCACAAGATTCTGAATCTCTCAAAGATGGAAGCTAAGAGTGTTTGGCACTGTGAAATAGTAGACCATGAGGACTAATGAAGAGGTCACTAAAAGTCACAGCACTGGAGTAGGGTGGAAGGCAGCTGGAAGAGAAAATAGCAGATATCAGCTTCCTAAAACATTGCATGGACTCCACCCAACACACTTGACTCCTATTCTCCAGGAACCCCAACTAGGTAACTAAACAGAGATAAGACCTGGCCTGCTCTTCCTTAATTCAGCTAATCGCTCTCTATTATAAATGAAAATACCTCAGCTATGACAATCGACCAACTGTCAGGATTAGTGACTTGAAGTTGGCAAAGCCTCCTTGAGCCCTAAGAAATTAATATGCAGATATGAGGTATTTGAAACTGACAGAAGCGCTATATTTTGCTGCAGGAATTTAAAGTTCTTCCTGAAGCCAGTAATGCGACACATTTCTTGTAGCAATCTGCTTATGATTCAAATTCAGAGGTGTGAATTTTTTTCTGATTTCTAATGCATAATGTGCAGATTGGAGAGTAGGAAGAGATTCTTAAGGAGTTTTTTCCCTCCCTCCATAAAGTTATATTTGTTTACTATGGATGCTTAGATCATGGAGTTAGTAAGATACTGTTTTACTGGAGGAGGACAAAAAAAATTCTTGTTTGATATTTAACTTTGTTATGTCAGTTGCAATGTAATTGAGCACAGTTGAGCAAGTAACTGGCCATATTGATCTAAAACTGTAGCTCAAATCAAAATAAAAATGCTGGTCATAGGCGTTTATCCTCAGGCTTATATTCTGGAAGAAAAAAATTCTTCCAACATTCCACATGCTTTTTTTTCTTTCTAAGGTATTGAGTAAGTTACTTTTTAATATTTGTTTTATTTCCTTTAGTTCTTCCTTCTCTCTGACCGTCCCCAGTATTTAATGTTTTGTATCAACTGATTAACTTCTAGATTAGAATTAAACCATGGCTGGTGATACCTAATTTTGTGCAAAGTTCCCAGGGCTGATGCTATGATTGAGACTGGTGACTGGAGGTATAACTATGTCTTAAAATATATCAAAAGTTTTATCATTTCCTTATGGTGAACTCATTCAAAATCCTCTCTTCTGATTTTTGAGGTTTATAATGCATTATTGTTCATTATATTCACTCTGTGCTGGAGAACGGAGGACTCATTTCTCCTAACTCTAACATTACATCTGTTGACTAGTCTCTCCACATCTGCACCCTGATGACTATTCCCTCCTAGTCAAAAAACGCAACAAACAAATGCCATCTATTTCAGGTATGCAGTATTTGATGGCTGTCACTGACTAAGAGTAATGATAACACTTGACCTTTTTGTACATGCATCATTTAGTGAAGAAAATAAGCCTCTGTAGGACTGTAACATTGTTGTGAAGTAGCACAGAATCAGCTACACATATCATGTTAAACCACTCACCATTTAGCTTTTATCCTCTTTACTTTGCTATTTTTAATCTAGTGTGATTATTTTAGGTAGCTTTGCAAAAAGGTAAAGAACGTTTACTCTTATTTAGTTTTGTGTTTTATCTGATAGCTCCTAATAGGCAGAAACTGCAATGTTTATGTGTCTTATCAGATAAGCAATAAAATTTCCCATAGCTAAGAATCAAAATTTTTACATATAAATTTCCATATTTTCAATAAATAAAAATTTTACACAAAATTTAACTTTAATAATAAAAATTATAAAAGAACATCTTTCTATTTCATCTAAATGGAAGACCAGTTTTCATTGTCTAAGCTAAATGGAAAGTGTTGGTATCACAAAAATGAATGATCATAGATCATTCCATACCTTTGCTGCTGAATGCCATAGGATAAAGACATTTTAGGGATGTTTCACTCTTATTGATTTTGGTGGTGGTTCTGGTGATAGGGGTGAGACAGTAGAATCCATTACTATTGGTGGCTGCAGTTCCAGAAAGGTTGGAAAGTTTTTGAAATGTTGTATACCTCGATTTAAAATAGAAAAAAAATTGAAATTGAATAGCTATTAAGCCAATGGGATCATACAAACCCCAATCTTTTAGACTCTACATTAAAACTACATATTAATATTAAAAGATAGTTAAAATATTCATATGAAAATCATAAAGTATGTGTACATAATATTTATATTGCTTAATATAATTAATATTATTATATTAATTATATATATATTTATATTGCTTAATATAATATAATTAATTTGGGTGGAAAATTATTTCCATGTAGCAATAGTGGTGGTGAGATAAGCTCAGTCTAAGAGTGGATACACATGCAATTTCTATATGTAGATAAATTATGTCAATAAAAATATAAAGTTATTGAAATGCAGGATTTCTTTGAAGGCAAATTATCTTATCATCCTCTTTGTTAATTCTGATTTTCTAATCAAAATCAATGATGGAAAAAGCAGTAGAGTAGGAAATGAAGTGTGTAGATCCTGGAAATGCTGTATATTTAAGGGATGTAGGTAAGTTTGAACACTACTTAAGTGCTAACATTTCAACAAAAGATTTTTTTAATTTAATTTTTTATTAAGAAATTTCTTTATTGAGCAATCAAACACACTTCTAACGAAAAATATAATTTACATATGAGTTCTGAATATTAGAATTACCTCCCAAGATCCCCCTCCAATTATCCACCCTTATTCTTTTTGTGGTGAATTTTAAACTCATCTTGTTCTTAGTTAAACTGCATGATGGAATTTTTTTCTTTTATTTGCCTTAATAGTTCATATGGAGCTAAATGAAATTATTTAAGAACATAACCTTAAGACTTAACTTTCCTTAGGATCTTTAGAAATCTAAAATTTTAGTATTAATTGTTAAAAAATAAACCTGAAGATGGCACATCTGTGATCCTGTTGGTGGCATGAAATCATGAAACCCAAGAGGACACGAGACACAAAACAGGCACATCTCTCCTTAGTGAAGACATGTTATCTGTTGGCCTCCCCTCACTAACCTGTCCTGGAATGACGGTGTGGCACCTAGTGAGATCCTTATTTAAGATGCTAATTCAGGCTGCTGTCATTTTCTGCAAAGGATTGTTATCATTAATTCTGTTATCTTGGTGACTTGCAGGGGTATGATCATTTGTTTCTTTCAGATATAAAATATACATATGGACATTAGAAAACACTTTTTATTTAGGGGCATGTTTTGCAAAAGGTAACTTTGAAATTCAAGTACATCCAGCTACTATGAAGACCTGGCCTCCTAACACATCTTCAGGTTTTGCTATTGGATTTTATTTGGCACCAGAAAAGATAGACAGTCTTTTAGTGCTTCTTTGTAGAAGTTTCCTGCAAGTAAAATGAAGAGAACAGCAGCAGCCCACTTATTCCAAATTAAGATGATTCATAAAAATCATACATGTGGAGACCTTGCACAGAGCAGAAAAGTGCTAGGTCAGCCAAATCTATTGTGGGAATGAAGGTTACTGTTCACACTGATCTCCATAATAGCTACCTGCTCCATCTGCATATGTATTAAATTCTCCATCACTTTATGTTACTTCCTATCCTTGCCAGAAATATCATGTTTTCTAAAAATTTTAATATAAAGAGTAATATTTTAAAGATTGTTTTGTAATTAAGCTAGATAAGGATGTGACCATTAAATTAGAATCTTATATAAAAACTATTCATAGAAAAGTTAATGCTAGTTTTGTTTTTTACATGAGCAACTATGATATTAAATAATGAGGGTTTTAAATTTCCTAGGTATATTTTTTATTCACTTCTGTGTGTGTGTGTGTATGTTTGTTTGTTTTTAGGAGACATTGTTGATACATCTCTTTTTTGTTTGGCATAATTTGACTTTAATTTCAATAGTAGTAATTCTTTAAAGAGAGAGGGACAGTGAGAGAGAGAGAGAGAGAGAGAGGGACAGTGAGAGAGAGGGAGAGAATCTATTTTATTTAGTGAATTTCGTTGCTCAGATACTTCATTGTGTATGTGGTGCTAGGATTCAAACCCGCATACTCACACATGCCAGGCAAGCGCCGTAACCATTGAGCCACCACTCTAGCTACAATAGTATTAATTTTAAGACAGAAGAAAATCACTTTGTCTTGGGAAGTTTTTTGCAAATACATCATCTCCAGTGGTCTTTTCTGATGTAGAAACAGGGTATTCGATGAACGTATTTTGCTTACTATCTTAAAATGTTTGTCAAATCTAGAGGAGTCTGTGGGGATAGAGACACAGGGGAAGCCAACACCTAATATTTTTAATCTAAAGTATAAATAAAGCAGGGACTTTCTTTCCTTGTTTTAGGAGTTTTCTTAAGAGTGAGTCCTATTTTTAAAACGTAATCAAAGATGACATGAAGCATGACATAGAGTTGGCAAATATGATAATAGTGACGGTTGCTTAATTTTTGCCTCATGATACTCTCCATTCATATTTCATAAAGGTCAGTTGCAAAAGCTAATATATTTTTAGGATAGGAAAATTGGAAAACACACCCAAAGATGAAAAACAACGATTAGCATTCTCCATTAGCCCACTCAGAGATCATCACTGTTAATTTTTTGGTAGTTTTATGTGTAGTCATCGCTGAATGTGTATGTAATATGCATTCACAGAGTTTAATTTAGTAGACATTTCTGTATTTCTTGAATATTTTTTGTTTTGTTTTATTTTCCTTTGGTATCTGAGATTGAATCCAGCAGTGCTTAACCACTGAGCAACATTCCCAGTTCCTTTTATACATTTTATTTTGAGACAGGATCTCACTAAGTTGTTTAAGTCCTTGCTAAGTTGCTGAAGCTTGCTTTGAACTTGCTATCCTCCTGCCTCAGCCTCCTAATTTTCTGGGATCACAGGCATGTGTCACCTCACCCAACTGTATTTTTTTATTTTTTTCAAACTTTCAAATGAATTCTTTCAACTGAAGCAACCATTATTAGTATGAAGTCCTACTGATACTTCAGTAGGAGTAACATGCTTTCCATTTGACCTTGTAGATCTATTTTATGGATAAAATGAGATAGAAAACATTCTATAAAAAAAAGGGCTGCAAAAGGCAAAATGATTTTGTTTTGATGCTAAGTTGTGTTGGACTTAGAATACCTAGCCAACCTTCTTTCCTGAGATCATCTCTAAGGTGCAGTATGGGAACCCAGTGGATGCACAGTTGTGTTATAACTGCTCCATCCAGTTAGCACCATGGACAGATTCCTCAGACACCCGTGGTGTTACATCTAAAAGGTAAGTAGGATTGAAATTCAGAGCAGTTGTAAATTACATTTCTCTGAAACATTAGTTGAAACCCATTTAGAGAAAATGTATGGGCACATAAACATAAAAAATGACAGATAAATAAACATGAAAGTTATAGACCAGAAACTTTGATACAAGAATAATTCTCCCCAGTGCAAAATAAACATCTCATATAAATTAAGATGTTATCACGTTGCTCTTAAATAATATAGGAAATATACAGATATTATGACAGATATTGTTAATTGGCTGCCTATGAGCCACTTATATTTTTTTCTGGCCATTTTTGTTTGTAGCAACAATTTTCTCAGTCCCAAGGGATGAATCATGATTTTCCTAAGCCATTAACATTGTCTTTTTTTCTCTGTGCCAAATACAAGCACTCCTAGCTTCCTTTATAGATGATGTTTGTAAAGGAGAAGAGCTATGCTTCTGTTGACATTATTAAGCCCGCATCCCGTTTTCTTGAAATAATTAAACATATTTATTACTTAATTTTGTGTTTTTCCTTTATTTAGGTTTTGATTGTTGAAGGGATTCTTAAATTATAAATAATAAAAATGTAAATGGGGTATAGCTCAATGTAAACTTGTCTTCTATGTTTTTAAATACTTATCCCAAAAATAATGTTTTGCACACAACAGGTGCTAATAAATTTACTACGGATAAAATGGAAAAAATATATGGATACAAAATTATCCAGGACTTTGCACCACATGAAGAAATTTGCTAAGCTAGACAATAAGTAAGATGATGTCTGGGGTATTATCTATTTTATTCAACAGTTTTCTCTGAGCTTCTAGCACTATAGTTGACTATACCAGGTTCTCATTAAATATGTTAATAAACAAATTAAGTAAATAATAACGCATTAAATTAACTCGTGATGAACACAATAATCCTACAATGTATATCTGCTGAGTTTGATGCTCACTATTTACAAGTGAGGAAACTGATGGTCCAAACAGCTAACTTGTTTCACTCAAGATTATGTTACTGGAGAATGTTAGACCAGGAACTGAAACCCAGATTCCACATCTGGATGGCTAACATTATACACATCATCATGGTAGTAGGTTTTTCATTTAAAAGTATGGTTGAATACATAATAATTGGTTTGTATCTAGGAGGATTTTACCACAAAGTGTTTCTCTGAAAGAGGTATGTATACCAGTCTGGATATTTTGACTTTAGTAGTTCAGGTAATACTTCAGCTTTGACCACTACCAAAGCTGGAAATAGACTATATCTTTCTGACTTTTTTCTTGGAGTGCTTTTATGAAGTGAGGAAACCCTCTCTAGAGTTCCCCAACAGGTTTCTTCTCAGTTCTCAGTTTTTACAGACCAGTTTGCCATTAGACATACATTTCTAATCTCTATGGAAATACAATTTCTATTATTTTTAGTGAACGATGTTGGTGTATTGATCACAATGACTGATACGTAGGTGTAAAGACCTGTTACAGCATCACATGCTAATCTTCTTATGCAAGGTTACATGAGCAGAGTTAGATATGTAGGTTTTTCTCTTTAAAAATCTATTGTGATTTATGGATCCATACTGAGGCAAATTAAATAAACTCAACTGTGGAAGTATAATAAGGAGTTTGACTTCATTTTTTTATGTTTAATTTCTAACAGCTCTTAACTTCACCTTTTCTCTCTTGTCTCCTCTGTACTCCTACCCCAAAACTGAATATGCAGTTAAGAAAGCCTTAATGCTTGGACCACTTCCCCTGTTGGTGACAGTGAGAAGTTCAAACCATTCAATTCCTGTCCACCTGTGGAAATGGTCATCTTGACCTAACCAGCATTGCGATCCAAAGTCCTACCTTCCCTGTCTCTCTTAAGCCATTTTCAGATCATCTGGAGACACATATAATATTCCCTCCAGAAAGGCTCACCATGCAAGGAACAATATTTTTCATAACCTCTTAGAGAGAGAGAGAGAGAGAGAGAGTGTGTGTGTGTGTATGTGTGTGTGTGTGTGTGTGCGCGCGTGTGTGTGTATGCAGTGTTATCAGTGTTAACATCTGAATCAAAGTTGGATGAGGACCTGTTCCACCTTGACAGGTTGATCACAACAGGAAGGACTAACAGAGACTTAGGAAATCTAAACATTAATGCTTAAATCTCTCTTTTTTAGCAAATAGAGCAATTGTATTAATAATTTGCTAGTCTACTACTTATGATGTGGGGTTTTAAGTATCTTTTGAAGTTCAATTTACCTGTCTCTCCACTCCATAATAGCTTAACCTTACTGATATCATTGCAGTTGCTCCAGTAGTTAAGCTTTGGCCTCTGCTTCTTGTGTTTTTATTAATTTTTTTCATTTATGAGCAATCCCAGAATAGTCTATCTTTTAAATAGCTAGTTGCATTTGCTAATTGATGTTTTCAAAGATTTTTTTCACCTGATTGAATAGGATTAAGACACACATATTAGCTTTGTTTAATAGAGTGAAAAATGAGGTAAGAGACATAGAAAGAGAAAGAAACAAAATAGAAAAAAAGGTAGGTGAGAGAGCAATTTTGTTCTAATCTGTGCAACTCACATTCTTTGTGACACTCTGAATAAGCAAAGGTCAGCAGTGATCCTTAAATTGGGAGCACTTCTTAACAGTCTTGGTGATACAAAATAGTGATGTAAGCATAGTATAGTGTCTGTCCTCAGTGAGTGTGCAGTTTAATGTAGGAGCCAACTTGTTTTTTTTGTTTTAAAGAAATTGACTTTTTTTTTTTAAGAGAAAAAGAGACAGGGAGAGAGAGAATCAATTTTATTCACTTTTTCATGTGGCTTTTGTTGCTCCAACACTTCATTGTGTACATGGTGCTGAGGTACAAAACCACATCCTCACGCATGCCAAGTAAGCGCCATAACCGCTGGGCAAACACTCCAGCCCTGCAGGAGCCAATTTAACCAATAGTTTTAGGATGAAGTCAGCCTTAATTCCTGAAATCTCAACGTGCATTGGAAGGGTACTTCATCAAGTCCTTAAATATCGCAGTCATCCCTTATTTTTTGAATCTCTTAACACCTACATAAGGCTTTTGTTGCACCACACCCTTTAGCGCTTAATCATAGTCTCTTGTATTTTTCAATGTTGTTTCAGAAATAGAAAGTGGAGAAATTTATTCACTAGATTTCTCCTAGGGAAGAAAACTGAATTTTTTTTTAATGTTTTGAGAAATGACTTCGGGTAGAGTTTTCATGGCATGTGTATCTAACTGAAATACCTTGATCAGGAAATTAGGAATTCAAACTGTTCTTGAAAAATAAGGATGATTAAGGAAGAGAAAGACAGAGATAATAGGGAAAACAACTAGAGATTGTGGGAATTCATGTAATGTGTGATGTGACTCCTCATTGTCACTATAAATCTTCAGAATTGTAGCTAAACTATCATATCATGATGCAATAGTGTGTATGTGTGTATATGCGTGTGTATGAGTGTGTGTGTGTGTGTGTGTGTGTGTGTGTTGGGGAGAAAAAGTAGTGAAAGAGATATGCACAAACCTCCCTTTAGGCAAAATGGAGATGTCATTGATAAATAAAAGTCCCCAGCATCACCTGGAGGACACAGACATCACGCATAGGAAACCTGTATTAGTGCTGGTGTTCCACATGGATCATAAGTGTTCTTAAGTCAGAAACCATGACTCATTTTTCTCTATATAATGTGGAGCAGAAGGGGTACCTAATTTTTTTAAAACAAATCATATACTTTCTGACAAATCAAAATTAATGTTTAAGCTGGAGCTGGATGTGGTGGAAGGTAACAGAGACAGAAGGGGATGACATTTCTGGAAGTGTTTCTACGTTCATTAAATAAGCACAGCTATGAATGTTGCTTCTTGTGGAGAATGTCCACTGAACAGCAGCCCAGACATTCTGCCTCTCTGATATTCTGAATGACGTTTAGCTCCAGACCTGCTGAATGTGATTAAACACCATGAGTAACAGCTTGCCTCAGGAGACAGTGCGTGGTCATCTGTGCCATGTGGTTGGAGGGACTGGCTCTGTGCCACCTGTCAAAATGCATAACCCTATGGGTTGGAAAGGTCACAGTCATTTCCTGTGTGGATACAACAAAGCTACTGAATGAATTCATGACCAGAAAATGTTCTTCTTCAATATACACCAGGGGAGAAATGAACCCTGTGCTGTAATGGGATTTACTTCCAATGACTTTGGGCTTTGAGGAGAAATGTATAACCAACTCTGGCAAAAATGCAATGTGAAAGAAACTTCTGTGCTACTTATCCTAACAACACTCACTGATAATACCTTTGATACCGTATTTCAAGAGTCTTCTAACTTGCAATTTAAAATTTTTATTTTAATAATTCTTTATTGGGTCTTTCCAAGACATTTACAGTAAAACTTCATGGGCATCCAACTCTTTTTTACTGTCCACTCTGCTTACCAAAGTTTTTTAATTCAAGTTTTAATTATGGTGGTAATACACCAGTCTGGTTTTAGACTCTCTCAAAATTAGATTTCTTGACTCATCTACAACTTGTAGAATCAAAGTCTCTGGAGGCTAAGGCCGGGTGTCTGAATTTGTGAATGCATTACAGGTTATTTTGTTGATCAATTAATATCCAGATTTCTATTTAAAGGAGATAGTATTCATCCCCCACCACCCAAAACTAGTAAGTTTAAAAGTAAGTGCAGAAGAAATCATGCTGAGCAAAATTAATCAAACCCAGAGATTCAAGGGTCAAATGTTTTCCCTCATTTGTGGAGGTTAGAGCAAAACCCAGGCTTGTGTGAAAGGTAGTCAGGCTCATGTACTAGACCCACCGAAGGTGTAGCAAACTTAATCTAGGAGAACCATAAATACATAGAGGAGGGAGGGAGGAGGTGAAGCATAAGGGTGAAGGAGGGAAGACAGAGAGGGATGTAGGGAGAAAATCAACAATGTAACATACTCTTTACCCTCCCACACACAAGAAGCCACATAATACTTATGCAATTATTTAACATTTAATTCAGGAAAACTGTTAATTCACTATAACTGTTTTTTTTTGGGGGGGAATACAGATAAATCAAGAGACTTTGGGTGGGTCTTCACCCAAAGAGTGACTCTGAATTAGGATCAGGGGCATATCGTATTATAATTTTATATGCATTTATGATTGTATAACATCTCAAATCCTTAATAAAAATAAATAAAAATGAAAATAACAGTTAAAAAATAATGGTAGAGGCCTTAAAAATCTCCATTTATGATAGGACTTCTTGGAGTCTATAGACCATTCTTGAAATTCACCAAGTGAAAGACTAATAAACCATATTATCCCTGTGTATTTTATATAATGATGACCAAACTGCTTAACATTTTCATGGATGTTATTAGTTGTCGGACAGACCTGCAGAGTCTCAGGTTCACACATTTAGACCCATTGAAAACCAAATAATAAATAAAAGAGAAATTAAAATTATTGTAAAATTTGCTATTTCAGAAGTTCATAAGAGGGACTAGAAAAATATTGGCAATAAGTAGGAGGTATAAGCTGAAATACATTAAGATATTAATCAGGACATGATTCATTATGCTTTAATATGAAAAAATAATAAAACACATTGCTCTAAATAAAATTGTCACTAAGGGCCTTCTCTATTCCAGGGAATAACAAGTCCTTTTTAAGAGACGTGTCCTTCTAGCTCTCACCTTACTGAAAATTTAGCAACTAGCCCAGAAAATATCTCTGTGGGTGTGAAATGGATACAACGCATCCTATGAGATCTTATGTTTCAGGTATGACTCTAAAGAAGGAATACCATTGATAGGCCAGAAATTTTTGTCAAATGTAATTAGAAAACATGCTTTCTCAGAAAAGAGAAAAAGAAATTTCATATTCCTTATAGTACCTTATATCTTCCAACAGAAAAAAAAACTATCAGTGGTTCCTATGGTAAAATGAACACAAGTTAGAGAAGTGGAAGTCTTCACTTCATGATACTGAATAAGCCATTAAACCTCTCTGAACCCTTATCTATAAAATGAGCATGGCAATTCCTCTTCTGATTTGCCAAATGGGCTGCCAGTCAACCTATTAATCTTTTATTCATTTGACAACTATTTTATTGATGATTCACTGTCTTCCAGCCCTAGGAATACAAGCAATGTTAAAGTCACGTGCAACTTAAAAACTAGCTTTGGAACATGGTAAAATTATAGAAGGCAGCCTGATGAGGAGTGTCAACCATATTTTGGGATACTAGGAATCTGGGAAGTAAGATGTCATACAAAGTTGCTGGAAAAGAGGTTTAATATCTAGAGTGGAGTGTGTGTGTGTGTGTGTGTGTGTGTGTGTGTGAATAAAAGATACGCGACTGAAGGAACTCAGAACATAAACTCACTGTTCTACACATTTAGTCCATGGCTAATTTAGACCTTCACAAAATCAATGACCTGGCAAAAATATGTTATCCACTACAATTCTGTTTCATATGACTTGTTAGCAGCAAGATTTGTAAAACTTACTGATGTGTGCACAATTGCTGTACCTTCAAGAACCTCAAAGGGTGACAGCTATAATTAGAGAGGACACTTCCTGGGGGAAGGGATACTCCATCCTGCTTCCTGCCTTTGATTCTTTCTCCCTCTCTCCGTTTGCCCAGTCTTTGACGAAGCCTTTCTTGATTGCTTAACATCAAAAGTTGACTGTTCCTATTGAAGCTCCTACAGCATTGTGCCTATGTTTTGCCTTGAAACTAAACAGATACACTTTTGTACTGTTTCTGCAAACATTAGATCCTTGATGAGAATTGTTTCTATGTATAATCTACCATAAATATTAAGCCATGTAAAATTGTATGTTGAAGTGGGAATTAGACTTTTCCTGATGGTTCTGTAGTGTGCTATTTACCCACTTTGAGAACAGAGGCTTTAAATTTGACATATACATTCTATACATTCCTATTTCAAAAAGAACAACTTTAAATTCAATTTTTAATCTGTAGAACAGGCGAAACATCAGTAGATAAATAGAAGATAAATTGGTTTCCTAAGAAAGCTATCATATTTTATGTTGCATTGCAAGTCAAATGCCTTTACAATTGACTAGTCTATTTGTCCTGTTGCTGAGTCCCCACATTATAGATGACCTAAATTTTCATCTCTTCTATTAAGAGAAGCTATTTCTCCCTAGGGAACATGAGGTTAAAATCATGAAATGGGTGAATGATAGTAAAAGACAACTCTACACTTTGTAGTAAATTGGCAAAGAGCCCTAAGATATAACCACAGAAGAATTTTCAAAATTGCAGCGATTATGTCAGGGGACAAAATTTGCTGAAGAGATATTATTAATGAAACCTTCTTGGGCAAATGATGTTATTCAAACTGAGCTTATTTTATGTAACATGTGTTTCTGACAGTTTTTCCGGTGGTACTGTTTTTATTTAGTTAAATAAATGACTTCTAAACTTCTGCTATATCTTGTACCTATAACACATTTTAACCAAATGCTGTTAAATAAATAGGAAACAAATTATTGAATCTAGAAATATGAAATGCATTTCAAGGAATACATGCAAGCACATGATTTTGACATGTCATTATATCTTGAACAGGAACAACAAAAGAGGAAAAATGAGCACAGCTTCTTAGGCATAAGAAGGAAAACATTACAAAAATGAAATTAGAAGCAAAAGTGAGAACAGAGCTTCAAAGGGGAGGGGATGCTAGAGAATTTTTGGTAAAGGTCATTACAAGGCCCTTTGTCTCTGAATCTCAAAGATGAAATAAAATGTATGCATTTAGATAGAAGAACAAGTCACAGATAAGGGAAAATTTGATCTGTTCTCAAACTTCTTCACAATAACTTGCAATTTCAGGGGCCTATGAGATAAGGCCTAATACCCTTTCAATGTCAAAAAGAAACAGGAAGACATTCTTAAGTACACTGGAACTGTACAGAGACAATTAAAGTAATTCTAAAAACTAACAAAAATACTACAAAGCAAAATGGGGCATCAAAAAGGATATGAACCCATATAGAATCTCAGAAATAGGGAATTCTGAGAAGAGTGGAATGGAATGTCTAGCCAGCCTAAATGGAGAAGCAATTTTTAATGATTCTAACATTTTCATGTCAATTGTGCAAGATTCTAGACAGATTTCAGAAAATAATGCATCCATGGTTAAGAAACATTATTTAGAATTAAACCAAATTTTAGTTTTCACTGTCCTCTAAGTATAGGAGAAATAACTTTAATATACTTTTAAAAATATAATGCTCTAAATCTGCTTTCCTGCCTTTTGATTTTTTTATCTTAATCTTTGTCCTTAGGCATATAAGTATGTCTGTGACTTGATACACCAAAAGCTAACCAAGGTTATCTGATATTATTTCAACCTAAATTTTCTTTGCTTGGCTGTTCTGTGGTTCTTGATAGATTTTAGTATAAGTATGTATCATTTTTACAACAAAAGAAGTCTTTTTTTAATAAAGAAAGAGAGAGGGACAGTGAAAGAGAAAGAGATAATCAATTTTATTTAATTTTTCATGTGGCTTTCGTTGATCCAATACTTAGTTGTATACACGATGCTGGGGTATGAATTCATATCCTCGTGCAGGCCTGGCAAGCACCATAACCGTGGAGCAACCTCTCCAGCCCCCCACCCCTTCTTTGCTTAAAGAGGAAGTTCATCCTACATTGTTTTTGTGTTCAAAGGATATTGGTAAAGTCCAGAGAAATTGTTGTCCTTCACATACAAAGGCACACTGTACAGTTTACTTACCCAGGAAGTTTTGGGAATGAAAAGTGTACTTTGAAAAAACTTTTTGAAGCCTTCTACTTACTTAAATCTTCCATCCCATTGGTATCACAAGTAATTGGTTATCTTGCACAAAATCCCCTGTCTTGGACTTTATCTCACTATGTAACAGCCTAAATGCAAAGGAGAATTTTGTCACAAATGGAATTACAGAAAATCTCTCCTTCTGTCACATTACAATTTTTTTAAAATAGTATCAACTTGACTTTCATATGTAAAAATAATAATTAAACAATAATTTGAATGTTTTCAGTAGAGAAAACTTTTTACTGACTTTCAAGTTTTAGGAATGACTGTTATAAAACTTTTGCTATACTACAACCTTTTTTAACTTCAATAACTTATTAATGGCAATAAATTTGGCCCTTTCCTGACCTTTGCTAGTTCATTCAGCATTTCCCTAGGACTAAAACAAGGACAAAGTTTGGTGGAGTTTCAACGTTGTGGGGAGAGTAAGAACTTGAAGAACCTTACTCCTGGGATGTTGGGTCAGGGAAGCCTTGTGCTGATAACAGTGTTACACTTAGGACACACAAGGATCTGCTAAGATCTTTACAGATGGGAATGTATTTAATCACCACAAGCATTCCTACAAAGTGGATTATAAAGATGAAGAAATCCTGAGGTCAAGTAGGCTACCTAATGTCACAAGGCTAATAAGTTTCAGCATCCAGTTTTGAGTCCAGGAAGTCTAGCTTCACAGTTTACTCATACTGATTATCTAACACCCTGGAAGGTACATTGCCTAGATAATTAATAGCCATATTCCTAGATTCATGATGGGATAGAATGATTTTATGAGTTTCACTACCCTGAAGAATATACTGACAAATATTAACATAATGAACATCCTTAAAAACAAAGACTGCTCCCAAATGGGAAAGCACTTACTGATCAGTGGTACGTGCAGAGACTTAATGTTGTTCCTACTTAAAAGTGAATGTGTAGGTGTGGGAAGAGAAGGGATGGCATGCGACAGCTGGATGACCCTTTGGGGTGACGGTGACTGTGCTAATGCTCTAACGGTTATGAGAATGGATGTTCTTATGTCGTCACAGATGGTAAGGAAGCAAGCAGACAAGAGAAGAACATATATTTCACCAATGAAAGCACTATCAACCAGTATTCTGTCAGCTTGAGTGGAGAAATGACAGTCTCTATAAAGAACCTGGCGTGGATACTTGCTTTTATTGTGCTGCATTTAGGATTATTTTGAGGAATGCAACTTGTGTTTCTGTGGCTAACAGCATTTGTAAAATTGACAGTTTTACAGGGAAGATTGTGAGCAACTATAAAAATATTATTTCCCTACAGATAAAATTTAAGTCCCATTTCTATCAACTCACGAAACAAGATCTAGGGATTGATCAAAAGAGTCAGGGATACAGGAAGTCTGCAATCTCATCTCAGCTATTGAGTTCTTAAGAATCTGCATTTATTAAACTGTATTTTCTTTGATCCCAAGTCCCTCTCTGACATGGGGCTAAGAACCTGGAAATGATTTATTTTTTCAGTCCTTTAGGGGGCCATTTATTTCATCCCTATAGCCATGAAGGTTTATGTAGAAGAATCCTATTAACTTCCAGTGAATGGCACAAAAATAGTGTTTTACAGTGAGCATTTTGGAGGTGAGAGGCAGCACAGGGTACTGTTCAGTTTCTGGCAAAAGCTATCCTTGAAGCCAGAATAAAATATATGTTATGTATCTGCCTCATTGATGTGGTCATGTGATGTTTTATATATGCAACTTTACCTGCATTTTGAAAAAGTTTGAGATTTACATATTCTGGATTATTTGAGAGGATAAAAGAAGAGAATTCATAAGAAAATTGTATGAACATTGAGAGTTTGGAGAGCGATAAAAATTGTGTGTGTGTTTGATAAGAATGCACTACTTTTGTAATCTAAAACAGGGAGTCAGATTTGAAAAAAGAAAATCTACACTCAAATCTTTCAAGGAAGATAAGATAATGTAGGGGAGAATGAGAAAGAGAAAACAAAGAAGAGAGGGAATCATGTGCCATTACATTAAACAGGACAGTATTTATTGATAACTCATTTAAAATGTATATTAAGCCCCTATCTTATGCCAGGTATATTTTAGTTGCTTGGAGAATATCAATGGCATAATACAGGTAAATTATAATCTGTGTTAGTTTTTAGTTCAGCAAGAGGATGTATAAAATAATAATAAAAAGTAGTATAGAACAGGCAGAAGTGATAAGTGATAGAGGAGAAATTAAGGAAGGCAAGGGGTACGGAAGAATTATGAAGTTAAATACCTCAATGCTGAGTCCAGATTATACGAAGGAATCGTAAGTGAATAAAAGGTAAGGAGGAACATTTACAGTGTGATGGCATGTTCCTAAGAAAAAGGAACATCAACTCATCTATATATATGTGTTTATATTAAAAGTACAATGAAAAGATGAACTAACTAAAAAAATAAAACAGTTGCATATAGAGGGAAGGTGGAAAGAGAGCAGTGGTACAGCAATAGAGCCAGTTATTTTTAATATAACTTAGTTTTTAGATTTGACTTTGAAACTATGTGAATATTTTATGTAATTATAAAGTGAAAGTGTAATAAAAAATTTAAAGCTAAGCCCTAAAATTCCAAATAAAAGAAAACAAATAAATCCAAATTATATCCAGTTAGTGACATAATCAGACTCCAGGAAAACTATTGCAAGTGACTTACTGCAATAGCTTGTATAGCACTTGAGGTAAAAACAGAACTGCAAAACTGGTTCTCAGTGGTTGATATTGGTAGCAACATTGGAATTGTTATTCTGAGACTGTTCTTTTTATTCTATGATATACAGCAAATGAATAACTGTGTTGACATCCTTGAGAGTGCAATTTTCACATAGGAGAAATTAGCTGCAACTTTAGGGTTAATGAGGATAAGTTTTAAAAAATCAGTAATACTTAATTTGCAATAAAATAATCAGTAAGATGTTGTGATGCATTATGACACTGTATGTGGGTTTGTGTCTATGTGTGTGTGTGTGTATGTTTTGATAAATATAGAACCCAGAAGAGAGGCAAGGGATGGGGGAATGGGAGGAGGGAGGTAGAGGGGTGCAGTGAGATGGGGACATTGACCAAATTATATTGCTATATTGTGTGTATCTAGGAATATGTGACAACAAATACCTTCATTATGGACAACTATAAAGCACTAATTTAAAAAATTAAAATAAAGAAATACTGATATCTTGGGGGCTGGAGTGGTGGCTCAGCAGTTACAGAGCTTGCCTGGCATGCGTAAGGATGCAGGTTCAAACCTCAGCACCACGTACACAATAAAAGCCACATCAAAAACTAAATAAAATTGATTCTTTCGTTCTCTGTCTCACTGCCCCTATCTCTCTTAAAGAAAAAGAAATACAGATATCTTATTTCTGACCTCAAAGAAAGGCACAGAAGCAATGTCAAACCCAGAAGTAAGTAGGTCATCTGTTGCCCAATGTGAAGGAAATAAAATTGGATGAAGATAAAATTTTATACTTACTGATAAAAACAGAGCTGCCGTACATTGACTGTTGAATGAGAATGTTATTTGACCTGAGGATTGTGATGAATTCAAACTTTCACATTTACATTTAGCTACATTTTATTTTTTCAAAGAACAAATGCAATGAAACAAAGCAAAAAATAAAAGCATATTGACCACTTATCCCAAGACTAGCACTACAGCTTCTTCCCTGCTCTCATTTTCCTGTTTTGTATGCACTAGGTCGAGACCTTTGGGTGTCAACAAATGTAGACTCATCTACTTCTTTATCTAGAGCTGGACAGGTGACTCAATTTGGGGAACATGTCCTTTGGGTGGGGTGGGAGGAGAGTTTGCAGATAAAAGTAGTTTCATCTGGTATAAGCTACAATACTTCTAGGAAAATATCCTAGTCTGGGTCACATGTCATTTGCTTCATTATTTCAAATGGAGTTGTTTGAGAATGTAAATGACAGGAATGGCTTCAACCATTTGGGAACACTGAAAATTAGGCTTGAAGAATTGTGTGACACCAATCCTAAATTCTTGGCACTGGGTTAACAAATGACTACAAAAACCAACTTACATGCTTGTTCAGTGAGAAAAAAAAAAGTCAGTTCTATGATTAGTTATCACCTTACTTAAAACTAAAACCTTTCCCAACTGTGATAAAATAACCATTGTAGAAAATCTCTGGATCAAAAACAAAAATTCCAAACACTACCTATTCGTTTATAGTAGCAACATACCACTACCAAGTAATGAATAGTTTGAAATTCTTTATATATGTGCTTTTCACTGCTGTGGAGTTAATCTTCTCTGAATGCTTGATTCTGTTGTATGAATGAGAACGTCATCAGATGGTGTCTTTGTATGGGGGCTGTGTTTTAATGCAGCCCAACTAGATTTTTCCTTGTGCCAGTCAATTAAAAGATAACCTTTCTTTGTTTTCACGTTATTTGAGCATTTCCCCCATAAACCCAATAATATTCTTTGTTTACGTGAGGGAAGGAAGCTCCTAATTCTGAGGAATTAAAGAAGAGAAGCTTTGTTAAGAACTTTGAAGTGATAATATTGATTGAATATGGATCTGGACTCTTGGAAACATTTGCCCTGAAAAAAAAATGTTCATGTAATTCCTCAGGGATGATCAAGACATTTCAGGGGAAAAAATAGCCTTAATTTTAGCAAATGAAAATCACTCAGTTGACCTAAGAGTAATTTGCTCAGTAGTACCCTAACGGCATCAAAGAAGTAATTTTCCTCATACATATCCTGGATTCCTCTCAAAAGGATGTTCAGACAGACTCTCTCAACTGAAGTAATAGCTCTTAACCTTTTACGGGGGTCACCTTTTAGGATCTCATTAAAATGTGAACATCTTCTCAGTAGTGATCGTGCATATTTATAAAAACAATGTGTAAAACTTCAGTAGGGAGCACAAGTCCACTGGAAAAGCACACTGATTCCAAACCATCCATTTTCATTCCTTCCATCTTACAGAGTAGTTATGCTAATTACTCGATGATTATCATACATTGTGAAGTCTATGATCCCTAACTTTCCTAAGATCTTTCACCAATTACAAGATCCAGAATTATATTCTGATGAACTAAGATCATTTGGTAAATGCTCCATTGGCTATGGTATTACTCAAATTAAGCTATGATAGATTTACTGAAGCATCAAGGCTATGGTGATGGTTCCAGAATGGCAATAGGACTCATGAGACACAAACCAACAGGCTTTAATCTAATTCTGTTGCTAATTAGCTTCATAGAAAGATGCAAAGCAGGAAATACAGAAAGTGCAGCATCTTCATCCAATTAGGAGACTTGTGGGTTAAATACAAATGTGTGCTCACATATACAGGATGTGTCTGGCTACCAGGTTGAAGACCAAACAAGATGTGAATCTCTTTGACCCACGGAAGGCTATGTAACCCCTTTTCACACCAACTTTATATACCAGTATAGCTGAAAGCTTTCATACCAAATCACATCTCTTCCAACACAGTGAAGTGCCACACAACAAAACAGTCTTTTAAAATATTCTTCATTTGTCCTGAATACTCTTTCCAATGCTATCTTCCCAATTAGTCCTGAATCAGCCCAGACTTGATGTTAACTCTTTAACCACTTTGTCCTTTGACCTCTGATAGATTCCAACGTTAGTTTGCCACACTGGTATAGAACAGTGTGCCAAATTTACAAAATTTGGCCTAATTTTACAGACATTTACAATACAGTACATTTATAAAATAACATAATTATAATAAAATATAGAATTCAATTAGTGGCATCGTTGAGGAGCAATCATTAAACCTTCTTGGATAAGATAGCATGTAAGTGGGGCTCATCTGAGAAGCTGTATTTGTATTATTTTTGTGCTGCAGTGAACAAATATTTGAGAAGGTGTTACGGTTTGGATATGAGGTGTCTCTGAAGGTTCCAGTATCAGTAGAGGAATGTCTCTCTGCTTCCTTGCTGGCATGAGGAGAGCAGCTTCCCACCACCATACCCTTTCTCCATGATTTGGGCCTCACCTTCCAGAGAAGTGGAGTTGGCTGTCTATGGACTGAAATCTCTGAAACTGTGAGCCCCAGATAAACATTTCCTGCTTTAAGTTGCTCTTGTTGAACATTTTGGTCACAGCCACCAAAAAAAAAAAAAAAAAAAAAAAAAAAAAAACCTAAAATAAGAGGCATAACATTTTAATAAAATGGTCAACTTCATTTATTAATGTGGAACTAATCAGACTTGCAAATCTGCTTCCAAAAAGCATCTAATCTGAGCAAGGACAACATTTTCAAGTATCTTCAGTTTGTGTGAGTCATGACATATTGAACATATTGAAGTAATTTCAGTTTCATGGGAGAATATTGAGAAGAAAACTAGCAATTCTTATGGATAGTGAAATCAGGCACTGCGTTCAGTGATTTACTAGTGATGTCTTAAATACTTCCAAATTCATATTTATTATAATAATGTATATTTAAAATGGAGAACCTATGAGTCAGGGTCATGAAATAAATCTGTCAGTTATTCCCATCTGATAACCAGTAGAACCAGGATGTTAACCAAGGTCTAAATGAATTCTTTTAAAAGGAATTTTCACTAACATGTTATGTTGCTATGAGGCCACATTTTAAGAGGTGCCTAAATAAACCAAAGAATATTCTGAAATGAAGAATCATGATGTTGGAGAATAAGGATGGTATGTAAAAAAAAATTGAAATAATCAGGAAATATGAAGGGTAAGCTCATGGCTTGTTAAAGTTGAATGTGAAATTGTGGCTTGGACCTAATGTTGAAGAGAGACTTTCCATACTCTATTAGTCAAATTCCATTGCACATCCATTGTTAGGGAAAGGAGTTGGACAATATTATCTCTTATAATTAGGAGGATTGGAAAGTTCTCTTATGGTGAATTTACTGCATAGAATTAAGAGAAGATCTGCTGATTTAGATTTTCTTGTGATCTGAGAGAGAAAATGCTGATAGGTCAACACATACTGCTCAGTCGACTCTGGGATATTAACTGACCATTAGAGAGAGTATTTTAGACCTTCACCTATATAAGTCACTCTTTCTGAGTGGAAAGGAGAGGAAAGAGTGAGTAGATGATATGTATAAAGAATTCAGAATTCAGATTGTGCTTCTGAAACATATCCCTCTTGGGTAAAGGAATTAAGTTGTCCATATGTTGCCCTATGAATGAATGAATGCTCACTTTCCTTGCCCCCAAAGTGTACAAACACTGGAAACAAGAATCAGGAGAGGAAAAAATGACAGCTGCTTTGAAATGTTGAAAAGGCAAAAGAGAAGGCTTCATTCAGAGAAAATTCCTCATTCCATGACATAGATACACTATGGAACATCATGTCATATGTGGCGAATATGCATAATTTTGTCTATCAATGCCAAAAAAATTAAACTAAATTAAATTCAAAAGAACAAATGTTCATAAGGCAAATCAGAATTCTGCTTATGATAAGAAAGAATTTCCCATTAATTAGTGTCAAGTATTAATAAAATGGCCTGACTCTGTGTTGCTCTAGCAATAATGTTTGCTGAAATTCTCATAATTAATGTTCACATGACCTACAAAATTCTAGGAAGATTTCCTATTCAGAACCTTGAATCCTTATTTATATTTAATGCTAGAGGATTTTATCTCTTTCCACTTTAGTATTTAGATAGTCTTTAGATCTAAAAAATCAGAAGAGGGATTTACTAGATTTCTTAAGAAGGAAGCTGTACGACCATTTTTCTGGCGAAAAATGGAGATTTCTCTGGAGATAGCATTTCTACTAATTTTTTGCACAGACCACATGGTAGATGGATATTCATTTGCAGAAACTTCTTGGAATAAAGAGGCTTGTGCAAATTCTGAACCAGTGTCTAAAACCTAACCCTTTCCCTCAGATGGGAGAGCAGAGCACATGGTTTTCAGACAGCAACAGGGGCATGGAGCTCTTATTGAGGAAGTAAGTGCAGGAAGCAGAATACAGGTGAAGCCATCATCTTACTGTATAGCTGATCTTAAATTCATTTCAATCTATTAACTGCTAATTATTTGAAAGCATTAGAATTTTAGTATTAGCAAAATATTATTTGTAAAACATGTTTTCACTTCCACTATGAATTGAGAAGATATTGTACCATAATGACTTCTATATTTTTTCCACCTCCAAACCTTCCTGTAGCTGTTCTCCAACCATGTAGAAAGAAGTTACATAAAATAAGAAGTTTTTGCTTAGAGTTATGGGAAAGTTAACTCAAATTGAATTAAATAAGAAAGCTACTCTCTCACAAAACAGCAAGGCTAGAGGTTTGTTATAGAGCGTGTTTATTAAATGACTCAGTAATGCAATTCTCTGCTTTTCTGTGGTGAGAACAGCTTTATCCTTAGGCTGTGTCTTTCCAGTTTTGCAGATGATTGAGTCAGATCCAGAAGACAAACACATTCATAACACAGAGGGGAAGGGGTTCTTTGTAGTAGTACCTCTTCCCACCACGCTCACAGACCTTCCTTCCAACTCAGCCTATTGCAATTCTACCAGGAGCCTCAACAGGAAGAAAGAAGTCTGAGTAGATGAAGGTCTAGACCTTTCCCTTCAGTACCCATTATTTGTCTTCCATAGTTTGATCTTAAAAAATGCACTGAAGAAAGTTCAGCTATTAAAAGAAATTTATTAAGACTATATTTACCCAGTATATATAAAGAAATAACTTTTGGTATTAAATGCCAATCTGATTCCACAACTAAAATTAATTGACTTTCAATTTTAAGAGGAGATACTGAAGACTGAAATGGATCAAACTGTTATGTGCATTTATATGTCAAAATGAACTTCACTACAATGTACAACTATACTGTACTAATAACAAAATTTTTAAAAATTTAATTTCCAGTATTCATATATGAAATATCTCCCACTGAATGTGAAATCCAAAATAAAAACTTGATTTTGCCACATCTTCTTTTAAAATTTAATTCAGAGATATTTATCATTCTTTGAAAAGCATTTCACTGGTAAAAAATTCAAGAGGTGTGTATGTAGTGAGTTTAATTCTCATTATGAAATTAAATTGTGAATGCTATTTAAATTTTATTTCAAAAATATAATTATTTGCATTTCCTTCTGAATACTTTTACTTGTTTTCCCCAATTTCCTTTGAATGCACTGAAATATATTTAATTGCTATTATTATAATCAGGCATTATAATTGTCATAATTTTTTGTCTAAGCTAATAATACATAGCCAATATTTTGGGTGTTTATATGCATATGTACATGTGTGTATACATACATGTATAGAGATTGAAATTATACATCTGCAAATGAAGAGGCTGAACTTTTAAAGGTGATATGTGCTAAATGATACAGTGGTGTCTCATTTGATTCTTTTTTGTTTTGTTTTGTTTTAAATTTTTTTTATTTTTGAATAACCTTACAAGATTTTAACAAAATAATATAAAATGTGTATAAAATGTGTATATATTCTGGATATTGCAATTATCCCCAGGAGAGCCCCCGCCAATTACCCTTCCTTAACCTCCCTTATCCCTCCCTTCCCCTTCCCATTATAACTCTAAAAAAAGTATTAGATTGTAAAGCATTACATCTTATCTGGATTTAACTCATGTTACTAGACCTACTTTCTCATTGTCCAGGGTCTAGTCCCCACCTCCACAGATGAGTGGAGACAATCGACCCTTAGATCTCTGGGTTAAGCTGATTTTACTCATCATGA
>PVKS010009048.1:0-65618 GCA_004027875.1 Aplodontia rufa | reverse complement strand
GACGGTTTTTCTTCTTCTTCATCATCATCATCTTTTTTTTTTTTTAGTGATGCTAGGTACTCTACCTCTGAGCTATAAACCTCCAGTCCTCCATCGTTTTGTAAAAACCTACAATTGTTATTTTTTATTTAAGAGAGAGGGATAGTGAGAGAGAGAGAGAGAGAGAGAGAAAATCAATTTTATTTAGTTTTTCATGTGGTTTTCGTTGCTCCAATACTTCTTTGTATTTTGTGGTGTTACAAATGCTTATTTGTAACACCACTAAACATGGTGTTAGTGTTTGAACCCTGGTCCTCGTGCATGCCAGGCAAGCGCTGTAACCACCGAGAAACCACTCCAGCCTCAGTTGTTACTCTTTCTGATGATACAGTATGTTCTAGAGTTAACCAGTAACTTTTAATAGTTCCAGTTGTACTAAATCCTTGGATCCTAAGGTTCTGGTAGGTACTCAGATAATCATATGCAACATATACAATGACTCCAGTGGTGACTTTTAGATTTAAGGAAACCTATGTATCAAATCTCTTTGTATGTTAATAGAGGCCTTTGCTTAGTAGGTTTGGTGTTGACATTGTGAGACTATGGGTCATTAATATCAGTGAAATTTCCATTTTAATTCTAATGGAAGATGTAAAAAAATTTAAAAATTTTAAATAAGACTTTAATACAGAAGACCCTGAAGCAATACAGATGATTTGTTGAAGTTCTATTACTTTAAATGTTACATTTGACCTTATGATATAAGAGATGAAAACATGGCAGCTGTACATGAAATGAGCAGTTTAAAATTTCCATCTTCACTAGTAGGAACCTTTTTTTGGTGGTCTTCTAAGAGTATTCTACATGGTTTTTAGTTAATTTCTATTTTGATTCTTCACACTAAAGTCTAGTTTTTCCTTTTGCAATATTCTGCACACCAATTTTCTTTTATTTTTGATTGTACAATTATGAAAATGTGAAAATATAGTTAGTGTGGGAATAGCTCATATGAAAATTGGAAAGTGGACTTGGAATATATTCAAAAAAGTCTACAGCCACAGAAAGTGAATCTTCACCTTTCTCTCCTGGTATTTTAGCTTTACTGATGATTTGAAACCATAGCAGTTAATATACTTTAGCCTTTGCTTTTACAGATGAGAAATGGATCTTATACTTATATCACCAGGTTTCAAAACTATTTACACTAAGTGGGATGGTTTACTACCTCAGGGGTAGTGCATTAAGCCTATTGCTCTTGAGAATCCATTTTCATCTCTTCTCACCAATTGATGGGACAGATATGACAAGCCTTTAAAGTTGAGTGGAAATTTTCTGTGGGGCGGGCTATTGTATTAAATTGTTCCTTACCACCACCATGGATGTTGTAAAGACTTGTGAGTGGTAGCCTATGGCTAAGAAAAGAGATATATTGTCTACAGTAGGGAGGCTGTACGGTCTAATATATAGGGAATAGTTTTCTTCCTCTCTGCTGACTGTTTCATTCTCCTCCTTTAAATCATGGGTCTAGTCCACATACTCCAAAGAGATTTTCTTGATTAAACATCACCAAAAAGCATTAGTCAGTCAGGTTTTTAATTGTGTATAATGCTGAGAGGCCTTGTTTGAAGATAATTGTATAGAGTCATTATACATAGAATTCCTAATTTGTATAAATATATCCATATTTAGATTTACTGTATTAAAAATTTAGCCATGGTGTATTTATGTTAATTGTTGTTTGTAAGGATTGGGATTACCTAATTAATGTGATAACCACTCCCCAATAATACTTGGTTGAGAACACTCTTGCCATTATGCTAATAACAATTAGGTTTGCCTCTTGGTTTTACTCATTTTTTTTTTTTTTTTTAAGAGAGAGGGACAGTGAGAGAGACAGAGAAAGAGAGGAACAACTTTATTGAGTTTTTCACATGGTCTTAGTTGCTCCAACACTTAGTTGTGTACGTGGTGCTGGGGTTTGAACCCGGGTCCTCGTGCTTGCCAGGCAAGCGCTGAAACCGCTGAGCCACTGCTCCAGCCCCTGGAATTCTTGAGAATTTATTATACTTTCCTTTCTAGGTGTAAAAAAGCCCCAAGCAAAACATTAACAGAAATAACAGTGAAAGAGTTCATTTTTAGAATAAAAAACACTCCTAGAGTCTATGTCTATGCATGAAATAAATTATAGTTATCCTATATTCTGAGGGTAATAGCAGCCACTTTAATTTTTATTGACCCTGTTCCTGATTCATAGATTCTATTTGGGTCTTCATAATATATTTCTGGGAAGCAAAGTTTAGAGTAGTCTGAATGCAAGTATATGTTTCTGTATATAAAGCAAGTATTTTAATACATTATTATTACTTGAGCTAATAACAGATAGTCATCTATTAATAAACTAAGAAGGTACAAAGTTCATGATAATTCTTAGATCATTTAGTAATTACCCAGACAGCTTGTTGTTTGAAAAGCTTTTAAAATTTAGGATTATGGTATACATTGATGACTGTTTTATTCCTATGGAGTTAGTTTCAAAAGATTGTTAGTACATTTGTCTATAATTATGCTCAGGATTTCAGAGTCTTCATTAATGAAGTTTATATTGTGAGTCAGAATTATTATTACTTATAAGTGTACTTGCTTCTCCTTACCCTTTTCTTGCTCCTAGTCCCTTGGTTATGGTTGTTAAACTCAGACTAAGGATTCTTTTCTTTCTTCTTCTTTTATTCCCTATGACCCTATTTCTTTAAAAATTTTTCATAAAATGGTATAGTTATAATATTTATTGAGTTTTCAAAGAAAAAAAGCCCAAAAAAGTAATTTCTTTAGGTTCTGGAAACTTCTGGAGGTAGGAGATAGATGATGAGGTAATTAACTCATCAGAAATGTTAACTCAACAGAAATGTTAATGTGTTCTTCTTAAAAATTTTTTATTCCTTTTCAGTCTGTTTTTTGCTTTTCCTCCACTTAGTTGGGTATATGGTAATGAGGATTGAACCCAATTGCTCACGTGTGCCAGGCAAGCGCTGTACTGTTGAACCATCCCTTCAGTCTGTTAATGTGTTTTCTTAGGTTTCTACTTATTGTTCCATTATATCATACCTTTATGTGTTCCTGGCAACATGAACTTAATGTAGCAGCTGTGGTATAGAATGTACTTTTTAAAGTCATGTTTGAACATAATCTAATATATATTTGTTCCCATCCAGTGCAATTATGTTAATTATAATTTTATTTATTTATTTATTTTTAAAAGGTAAAGGTGGGGCAGGAACAGTGGTTCAGCAGTTACAGCGCTTGCCTGGCATGCGCAGGGACGTGGGTTCAAACCCCAGCACCACATACACAATGAAGTATCAGAGCAACAAAAGCCACATGAAAAACTAAATAAAATTGATTCTCTCTTTCTTTCTCTCACTGTCCTTCTCCTGCATCCTCATGCATGCCAGGTAAGCACCATAACTGCTGAGCCACCCCTCCAGCCCATTAACTGTCATTTTAAAACAAAAAAACCTCCCCAATTGTTTTAGTAGATTATTTAATGTATGATGTTCGATAACATAATACTTAAGCATTAACTTTTTATCTAGATTATTTAGTATATATTGTTAAATAATGTATACATATTTAATAACTTACCATTAACTTTAAAAATGATTATTAGAATGAACTTTTATCTTTCTAAGATTTTTTTCCATTGCTAAAAATATTTAATTTGGTAGATCCATATTCAACTTTTTTTTTTTTGGAGGGGCTGAGGATCAAACTTGCGGCTTTGCGTGTGCTAGGCAAGCACTTTGCAACTGAGCTAAATCCCCAACCCCCAAATTCAACTTTTTAACTGTATTAAAATTTCCTAATGTATTTGGGGTCATTTATCTGTTTTTTACAAAACTCTTATGCATCTGCATTCAGACATTCAGTTATCATTTAGCATCAGCGTAAATGCTTTGATTACTTCTTTGTTCTTTCACATTAATGCTATGTGATTTAACTCATAATGCAATACCTAGGTAACCAGAAGTGACAATAGAGAAGCAAAAGAAGGTTTGTTGACTTGTGAAATGTTTTTCCCCCTCTGAAATTGTTTCACTACCTACAATTTGCTCTACTTACTGAGTCCTCTGAAGTATTAAAGTGCAAGTATCAATATAATTCTGTGAAGACGTGTAGACTGTATTAAGTAAAAGTAGAGAGAGTAGATGATTCTTTAGTGCATAGTTGCTTTAAATTTTTTTTTTTTTTTAAGCAGTGCTTGGCATTGAACGCAGGGGCTCATGTATGCTAGGCAAGCAATCTACTCTTAGCTCTGATTCACCATTTTGAAAGGCATATTAAGTTTATAGAATGGGATAAAAATGTCAGGAACTGAAATTGAGAGGTAATTTTCTACATGTTTACAGCATTTTTGACTCAACGAAACTGAGTTTTTGCATCATTCTAAATTAGGGATGCTTTACTGATTAAGTTCATTTCTAATTGTTGGCACTTCATTTTCAAAGAGGTATACATTGAGTGCATTTTTCTTGATTCCTTCTTGGAAGGCAAGAGAGAGAGAGAGAGAAGGAGAAAGAATAAGTTTTATTTAGCTTTTCTGCCTGTGAAACCTCTTTGAAGTAAGCATTAAGTCCATAGTTAAAGTAAAAAAAACCAAATATTGAGGGCTGGAGCGGTGGCTCTGCAGTTACGGCACTTGCCTGGCATGCGCAAGGACCTAGGTTTGAACCCTAGCACCATGTATACAACGGAGTGTGGGAACAACGAAAGCCACATGAAAAACTAAATAAAATGGATTCCCCCCGCTCCCCGTCCCTTTTTCCTTTGGAAAAAAAAAGCACCACAGAAATTTATACTGAAAAGATAAGTAAGGGTGTGATGTCAACAAAGGAGCTTGGGTATATGTATAGTATTGGAAAGCCAACTTAAGGTAGTTACAGATTCCTGTGTCAAATTCCTCGTGGAATCAGGGAGAGTGTACATAGTTATTAAGGTGAGTATTTTGGTGTGGTATATATTCTATTCAGAAAGTCTTGAGAATTCTTGACACTGTAATGTTGAATCAGAAAAAGTGACACTTTAATGTATTCATCTTATAACCCTAAATTCTGTGTTCTACCAGTAAATTACTGTGCTAATAAATAGCTTTTGTATTATTTCATCTGTTTAGTACCTTACTACATGGGAAATTCTAGAAAGTCAGCATATCTGCTATTCTTTATCGTAAATCTCTTAATCAGCACAATCCCAATGCTGTGGTGAAATAAACTGGCTGGAATGACTGCTGCTGGTAGAGTTTTCCTACCGGAGATTTTTTTTAATCTTCATGGGATATTTACCAACAGTAGTCAGTTCATTGTGTAAGTTATGTCTTTTCATTTAAAGGTTTCAACAGTAAAACGAATATAGTACTAAGAATTAATTTTTATTTAGAGTTATTGTGAACTGGGCATGGTGGCATGCCTGTAATCCTAGTGACTTGGGAGGATCACAAATTCAAAGCCAGTTTCAGGAATTTAGCAAGGCCCTAAGCAACTTAGTGAGACCCTGTCTCAAAATAAAAAATAAAAAGGGTTGGGGATATGACTCAGTGGTTGTGCACCCCTGGGTTCAATCCCTACTAAAAAGAATCAAAAAGCAACAACAAAAAATAAAGTTGTTCTGTATCTCCAGTGTTGACACACAATAGGTATTCAGTGAATATTTGTTGAATTGAATTGAACTCTGAAATTTCTTCTATTTCTATTTCCTTAGCAGCTTGTTAAAATGCATTTTGTATATATTACTATTAGATTAACATGAATAATAAAATACCTTGCACGTGCTTTTTTCATTTCATTTTATTTATTTCATTTTATTTTTTCTTTAGAAAGAGGGGACAGAGAGAGAGAGAAGGAGAATGAGAGAGAGAGAGAGAGAAGCAATCTTTAGTTTTTCATGTGACTTTCATTTGTGGGACACTTCGTTGTGTATGTGGTGCTGGGGTTTGAACTTGTGTACTCGTGCATGCCAGGCAAGCGCCACAACCGCTGAACCACTGCTCCAGCCCGTATTTTATTTTTTTTAAAAGAGAGGACAATGAGAGAGAGAGAGAGGGAGAGAGAGAGAGAATCAATTTTATTTAGTCTTTCATGTAGCCTTTGTTGCTCTGATACTTGGTTGTGTACGTAGTGCTGGGGTTCAAACCCATGTCCTTGTGTGTGCCCTGCAAGTGCCGTAACCACTCAGCCACCACTCCCGTGGTTTATCATTTTAAAGTTCTTCCATTTTCATTTTTTCCAACTTTTTTTTTCAGCAGAACTCATTGGTGTATCTGTCTACACAAGAAGCTGCACTGTCTTTTTTTTTTTTTTTGTGGTGGTGGGCATTGAACCCAGGGCCTCACACATGTTAGGAAGTGAGCTGCAGCCCTTGTGCAACACTGTTATTCTGGTGTAGAAAAACTTTTCATGTCATCTATTTTTCTTCCTTTTATTTATTTATTTATTTATTTTTTAAAGAGAGAGGGACAGTGAGAGAGAGAAAGAGAGAAACAACTTTATTTAGTTTTTCACATGGCCTTAGTTGCTCTAACACTCAGTTGTGTACGTGGTGCTGGGGTTTGAACCCGGGTCCTCGTGCTTGCCAGGCAAGCGCTGAAACCGCTGAGCTACTGCTCCAGCCTCTCATCTATTTTTCTTGCTTGTAACACTGCCTCTATTTCATGGAAGTTTGGGAATGCTGAGTGAAATGATTTTCTTTGAAGATTAATGAATGATTTCCAAGTGTTTTGATATATTTGTTATCAATGATTTCCAAGTGTTTTGGTATATTTGTTACTATAATTTTCTCCTTTTTTGACAAAAGACCATAAAATTACAAACACATTTTCACATAAGAAATACTGTTCCTGATAAAGGTTGATTGCAGAAATTTCTCTCCCTCCACTCATAGTAAAATTAGTGATGTGTTATTGTGTGATGTGTTTTCACATTCCATTCTTTGTAAACTGGTAAATTCTCCAGCATTTTCCCTTGAAACTTGAGTGTGTTCTTCAAAATGACCTGTTCTATCTTGTATGTTCGTGTATTAAAATTAAACAAATGAACATATATGTACATGTATATGCACATTCTTTTTTTCTGAACTATTTATAAATTGGAGAAATGGTTCACTGTTAACACCAGAACCTCCAGTGTGTATTTTCTTTTTCTTTTTCTTTTCTAAGAGAGAGGGGCAGTGAGAGAGAGAGAGAAAGAGAGAAACAACTTTATTTAGTTTTCCACATGGCCTTAGTTTCTCCAACACTTAGTTGTGTACATGGTGCTGGGGTTTGAACCTGGGTCCTTGTGCTTGCCAGGCAAGCGCCGAAACCGCTGAGCCACTGCTCCAGCCCCTAGTGTGTAGTTTCTAAAGACAAGGCTAACCATAGCCAATTGATGAAATGCTATTATCTAATTGTAGACCTTATTTCAGCAAATTTCTCACTGATGTATTTTTATAGTAAAAGGGAAAAACCTTCTTATCTAGAATTCAAAGTATGAATATGAGTTACATTTAGTTCTCATGTCCCCTTGTTTCCTTTAATTTGAAATAATTCCTTAACCTTTCTTTGTTTTTCATGACATTGACATTTTTAAAGGATATAGGCCATTTATTTTGTAGAATATTCTTTCAGCTTGGGATTTCCTGATGTTTTCTTATAATTGGATTGAGATTCTACTATTTTGGCAGAAATATCACAGAAATGATGTTTTGTCCTGATTTATTAGATCAAGAAGCATATGACGTCTGTGTTGCATTACTAGTGATGCTTTGTTCACTACCCACAAGTTTATTTATTTTTTATAGTTTTATTAATGTGTAATTGACATACAATCAACAGCATTCATCTACCTCCAATTTTTAATATAACTGTTAAGTTAATGGCATTAGCGTAGGCTTTTAAAAATTCTTGGTTTGATTATTGGGTTTTCATGAAAATGTCAAGGCCATCTATGTGTGTACTAGCATGGTTTGTCAACACAGTCCAGGTAGATTGTACCTATTATAAGGGGACTAATAATTGGCTTAAAAAAGAGCAGACTTTCTGATTTGGGAGGGTCTTTATTTAAACTGGGTGTTGTGTATATTTGTTATGGCCATACGATTTACAATACAGTTTTGTGTTTCCTGTTACATTTGCTTATTTGAGTTTAATGTTAGCCTACTCTTAGATTAGTCATAGGTATAACAAAAGTTATAATAGATGGGAAGACTGAGTTGTAGGCTATGAATAGATTAACATTTGCAGTACTCATAGTGTAAATGCAGAAAGTTCATTCAAAATTAGATGGCTAAGAATTATTAAAACTCCCTGGCCTCTGCCTGTCTGCCTGCCTGCCTTTCTTCTTCTTTTCTTCCTTCCTTCCTTCATCTTACTATGTTGCCCAGGCTGGCTTAGAATTTATGATTTGATCCTCCTGCCTCAATCTCCTGAGTAACTGGGATTATAGTCACGTGCCATAGCGCTTAGCTTTAGTCTTATATTTCTTTATTCTTTTTCTTTTTGGTATTGACTAGGGGATTTAATCCAAGGTTAAACTACTGAACTACATCCCCAGCTCTTTTAACTTTTTATTTTGAGACAGAGTCTTACTAAGTTGCTGACGGCTTTGTTAAGTTGTTGAGACTGGCTTTGAACTTGAAATCCTCTTGCCTCAGTCTCCCAAGTTTCTGGGATTATAGGCGTGCACCATCACAGTCAGCTTAGTCTGTATATTTTTTGTAAGAATTCTCTATTACAGAATTGGAAAGGGTTTTAAATGTCACAATCTAGAGTTCTCCAAATTATGTAAGACACAGGACCTCTTAGCCCTCTGGGCAGCGAGGCTAGTCTTGAGATGATCAGAACTTTTGTACTGGTCACATGTGGCTGTAAGTGGTCTCGTCTGTTCATCATCCTTTGTTAAATAAATATTTACTAGGGAGACAATGGAATGGAATGATTAGGAGGGACAGATTTTAGCTACTCTACTTAATATTTAAATATTTTCTATACTATCTCTGCTAAATGATGATTTAATGTAGTCATTTATGCAACACATATTTGGTGCAAATTATTCACCAGGTATTATATTACACATAAGCAATAGAGCAATAAAGAAAACAGATAAACCTACTTCTTACTGAGCTTTTACATTCTATTGGGTAACAGAGATAAAATCCAAGTAAATGAACAGAGTGATGAATAGTAACTAAAGCTACTTTGAATGAGTTGTTCAGAGGAAATATTTTTTTTGAAATAGTATCATTTGACTGTGACTGGTAGGGGGAAATGAGCAGACTTCTATAAAATTGGGAAAAGGACATTTCAGGGAGACAGAATGAAAAGTGTGCAGGGCTGGATATAGAAAGATTTGTTATGTTTGAGGAAGAGTGGATTCCTCAGTGTTTGAAAAAGTATCACATGTGAGGAGGGAGAATAGTTTGAGATGAGGTTGGAGAGAGGATCCACATATGCAAGAGCTTCTGGGCATAGTAAGGGTTTTTCATTTTATTCCAAAGAGCAGTGGAAGCCTATGAAGGATTTTTAGCAGAAGAGGCACATGGATTCATTTTTAAAAAAGATCACATTGGCTTTTGAATAGAGGAATTTTAGGAGGGCAAGAAATGGAAGTAGGTTGCCACCCTGGAAGCTAATGTCATAGTCCCAGTGAGAGATGATGATGACTCAGATTAGATTGATAGCAGTAAAAGATGGAGAGAAATGGGCAGATTAATTAGGTGTTTAGCAACAAAACTTGGAGACTGACCTTGGTTGGTGTGGGAAGAAAGGAGTCAAGAATGAATCTCAGAGGATTCTGAATTGAACACATGGTTAAATGAGAGTGCTTTTTCCCAAAATAGAAAGCACAGAGGGAAGAAAAGATTTCTAAGGTGGTGGAGGGGAAACGACTAGTTTCATTTGAAATATGCTAAGTTTGGATTGCCTGTGTGGTTCACTAATTTATTTGAGATATATTTATCAAGGTTCTGTGATATGGTGGGCATTATTCTAGGTCCATAAGAATGAAGGAAACAGATAAAAAGCCTTATCCTATTAGAGCTTATTTTCCAAAGGGAAAGAATTAGCAAACCAGATAAGTTTAAGTGTGTTTGTGCATATGTCTATTAAATGCTTGGAGAAAAATAAAGTGAGGCAAAGGCATAGAAACTGTTCACTGGGAGTGTTGAAATTTAACAATTTCAGATAGTTGACTGGAAATTAGCCTTGATTTCATAAATCTGAAAAAATTGAAGAAATAATAATTTAGGGAAAGAACAGTTTAGGTGGAAGGAAAGGCATACAAAGGTCCTATAGTTGGAGCTGCCTGGTATGTTAAAGGAGCAGTGAACAGACTGGATAACTGGAAGCAGAGTGCTGAAAGCAGAGAAGGAAATGAGGACCAGGTGCTGCTGTAACAAATTACCTGAGGCTGGGTAATTATAAATAACAAATTTACTTCTTATAGATCTGGAGACTAATTGTTGCCCAGGGCCCAGTCTCTCCTTCCAGTGGTGTATCTCACATGTTGGACAGTCAAAAAAGGCAAAAAGGAGGTCTAGGTTGTTCTCTCCAGAGATTTCATAAGAAGACTACCCTATTCCTGAGGGTAGTGTTCTCATGACCTAATCACCTCTCAGAGGTCATATCTCTTAATACTGTTTGCCTTGAGGGTTAAGTTTTGACAAGAATTTTGGAGGGACAGATACATAACCATTGCTGAATGTATTGGGAGGGAGGGTTGCAGATCACATAAACTCATTGTCTTTTTGTTCATTGTAAGCATTTTGGCTTTTATTCAATATGAGGTGGGCATTCAAATGACATTCAAGTAGAGATGTCAGTTTGATAGTTGGACAGACATATTTAAATCTCTTATCAGTAGTAGACATGGATGAAATCACTCAGAGAAAGTTTTGAGGGATTTGGATAGAGATTTAAGACAGAATCCTAGGGAACACCACACACTTCCCATTTATTAGATATGGCTTATAATTTTAATCAGTGGGCTAAATACTTTTTTTTTTTTTTTTTTGGGCATCAAGGATTTTTATTTTTTATTTTGAGGCAGTTATGCTGAGTTTGTTAGGGCCTGACTAAATTGCTAAAGCTGGATTTGAACTTATGATCTTCCTGCCTCTGGCTCCTGATTCCCTTGGGATTACAGGACTGTGCTACTATGCTTGGAGGAATAAACACATTAAAAAAAAACAAATATTAAGAGAAGAAGTGATTCAACATAGAATAAGAATCTATAGAAATAGTTTGCTCTCCTGAAGAGAAGTGTTGAGCATAAGCACTCTGATTAGTAGAGATTGTGAAACTTAATAGGGCCTTTGAAGTCAGACTGATTTGAGTACCCAACTCTTACTACCTTAAAGTGACGTAACTCAGTTAAGATTTTTTTTTTTTTTTTGGGTACCAGGGATTAACCCAGGAGTGCTTCACCACTGTTCCACATCCTCAGCTTTTTTTATGTTTTATTATTTTTTATTTTGAAGCAGGGTCTCACTAAGTTGCTTAAGGTCTTACTAAATTGCTAAGGCTGTCTTTGAACTTGTGATCTTTCTACCTCAGTGTGTGCCACTGTACCCAGCTTCAGTTAAGATTCTTTTGATCCTCCTAAGTTCTCTAAGCTGAGGTTCCTAACACACATAGTAGTGTATTATCTAAATTATCATAAGTTTGGAAGGCTTATGTGAATGAGTGCATGTATCAGTGCCTAGTTAGCTGTTGAAGATATTGTAGAATATTTTTAGAAATGTATTTTTTTTTTTTTAAAGAGGGGACAGTGAGAGAGAGAAAATCAATTTTATTTAGTTTTTCATGTGGCCTTCGGTGCTCCGAGACTTCATCATGTACGCAGTGCTGGGGTTTGAACTCGCGTACTTGTGCATGGCAGACAAGCGCTGTAACTGCTGAGTCACTGCTCTAGCCCCAGAAACATGGTTTTTGTTATGCGATAGTAATAGTTTATCAGACCTTGCTCACCATTAAATATCCTTTAAGACTATCTAGTTCTGTACTTGCCAGTGTAGTTTTTGATTCTTAATTTATTTTCTTCAGTCCCTTGGTACTAGGAAAAGCATGAAGTTCTCTAGGAAGAATGCGTAAGCATTTATTTTATTGAAAAGAGGCATCTTGGGCTGGAGTGATGACTCAGCGGTTACAGTGGTTGCATGGCAAACGCAAGTACGCGAGTTCAGACCCCAGCACCATGTACACAATGAAATGTTGGAGCGATGAAAACCACATGAAAAACTAAATAAAAAATTGATTCTCTCTCTCTCTCTCTTTTTTTTAAAGGCATCTCTTATTTATAAATAATGCACTTGTATTCTGGTTTATATATCAGTTTTATATGAATTGATTTTTTTAAACTTTAATATTAAAATGTATTTACATTGAAAATATAATAATATGGATATTTATACCAAGATGGAAATTAACACAAATATGAATGTAAGTCATACATGTATTTTTCAGAGATATCTCTTGTAAATTATTTGCAGTTTTTTTAATATTTAAGGGTAAAGTGCAAGTTTTCAATGATGAATATAAAACATAAGATGTTGCTGAGAAATTATTGAAACAAAGAAAAATTTATTGTTAAAATATATTAAAATAATTTAAAAATAAAATTTGCAAGCTAGTAACGTTACCCATGTAAGGAATGGATATATCATTGTTAATTCTCATTATTTTTAAAAATATGGATGGCTTCACGAATTTGCATGTCAGCTTTGCGCAGGTGCCATGCTAATCTCTCAATCGTTCCAATTTTAGTATATGTGCTGCTGAAGTGAGCACTGAACTGAGTTTTTTAAGTCTATGAATTTTGCTTATCTCTGAGTACACGAATTAAGTCTTCTTTGGTATCAAATGGATAGAGAGAGGCAGACAGGTTTCAGATAGAAACAAAGTCTACTTTCTTTACCTTCGAGTCCAAATGGAAGAATAGAAGATTCTGGATGGTAGTAAATTACTACATGCATAATATATACTCCTGAAAAAATTTTTGTCTAGCATTTTCCTAGAGTAAAGGAGAACATGTAGTGTTAAAAATGTAGGGTTGACAGCATCTAAAAAATTGTGAGTTGATAAAATTCAGAGTGGTACTCTTAATTTTGTTTCTGGCACTCGGAAGTTATAGTTGATTCTCATTACTCTTGCTAATTATGTTCTCAGGAGTCTGTACAAACACTGAACAAGTGAATACTGAGCCATGGTTCCTAGAGGAAATATGGGGTTAGGTTCCTCTGTCTCTGGTTACATTTTTTGTCAACCAGTCAATATGCAACCTTGTTTTTTTTTTGTTAATTAATGCTTAAAAACATTCAGTATGTATTGTTGATTCTTTAACATTGAGCTTTCAGTCAACAGCACTGTAACTCATGCCTTCATGAAGCTTATCTCACGTTTTCTGTATGTACATAACAACCTTCTTGTATATAGAAAAACTATATGTCATTGCCTTTTTAAAAGCACAGTTATCAACAAAAAAAAGCATAAAATTATGAAATGTGCAGGACTAAGCAGACTGTTGGCAGGACACTTGTTCATAGTATAATAAGAAGGTAGAGTATCATCTTGTTCAGCCTAATTTGGGAATGTGTGTTTGGTGACTCACAGTTTTCACGTTTTTGTGTATGTATGTTACCATGAAAGACTGAAAAAGTGCTGAGAATATTGATTTTGGAGTTACCAATAAATTTTAGTGAGTAAGCAAATTTGAAAATATGGATCAACTAATTGTTTTATTTTTGTTTCTTTTCTATTTATTTATTTGGTACCGGGGATTGTATCCAGGGGCTCTTAACCACTGAGCCACATCCCCAACCCTTTATATGTTTTATTTTTTTATTTTGTGACAATGTCTTATTTAGTTGCTGAGGATGGCTTTGAATTTGTGATCCTCCTGCCTCAGCCAGCTGAGTCACTGGGATTATAGGCGTGTGCCACTGCACCTGGCTTTATTTATATTTTATTTATTGTTTTATTTTTGGAAGTAATTTTCATTTCTTTTTAATATTATCTTTTCATATAATTTTTTAAAAGAGATGGAAAGAGTGAGAGAGAGAAAGAGAGAATCAATTTTATTTTTTCATCTGGCCTTTGTTTCTGCAACTCTTAGTTGTGTATGTGGGGCTGGGTCTCGAACCTGGGTCCTTGCACATGCTGGGCAAGTGCTTTAATTACTGAGCTACCTCCAGACCCTTCATATGATCTTTATTTGATTGTTTTTGTAATACTGAGGATCAACCTATTTTTATTTGTTTTTAGGAGCAAAGATATGATATAGATTAGCATTTGACTTCTTATTATTACAATATTTTTCATTTTGATGCTGAGATTTTTTTGCTCAATAATCTTATGATTCCAGCTGTTTTCTTTGTAACTCTAATATAACCGTACTTCTGAGGATAGTTTAAGTTCTTTATAAGTCTGAAGACAATAATCATCTCAATTAAAAAAAAAAGAAAAAGGAAAATAAAGAATAAACTTAGAAGACAATATAGAATATTTATGATCTTAGGGTGGGAAAAAGACCTTTTAGGACAGAACACTGAGGGGCTGGAGGGGTGACTTAGTGGTTACAGCATTTTCTTGGCATGTGCAAGGACGCAGGTTCTAATCCCAGCACTACTACAAAATGAAGAGTCAGAACAATGAAAGCCACATGAAAAACTAAATAAAAATTGATTCTTTCATTGTCCCTCTTTCTTGAGGGGCGGGGGAAAGAACACAACACAAAAATCGGAACCATAAAGGAAAGTTCAGCTACATTCAAATTAAGAAGGTCTGGTTGTGGGGCTGGAGTGGTGGCGCAGCAGTTACTGCGCTTGCCTGGCATGCATGAGTATGTGAGTTTGAATCCCAGCACCACATATATAATGAAGTGTTGGAGCAATGAAGGCGGCCATGTGAAGAGCTGAATAGGGTTGATTCTCTTATTCTCTCACTGTTCTTCTCTACCAAAAAAAAAAAAAAAAAGGAGGTCTGGTCATCAATATAAACCAAGAAGAAAAATGAAAGTATAAGCCATACATTGGGAGAAGATATTGCAGTGGAGATCACTGATCAGGATATGTAAATATCCCTATAAATTATTATGTAAAAGACAATCTGATATAAAAATGAACATGATCTTCATTGGGGAAGAAATAATTGAATTAGTTACCTTACATGTAACTAATGCATTAAGTACTGTTGCAATGCTTGTTTTGAAGATGTGAATCATTCCAATGTGATTGATGTGTTAGGGAACAATTTGAGGATAATGCAAAGTTTGTTTGTGATTTTTGTCCTTCGGAAATACTAGATGAGGGGCTGGAGCGGTGGCTTGTTGGCTTGGAACGGTGCTTTCCCGGCATGCGCAAGTATGCAAGTTCACATCCAGCACTACGTACACAGAGTCTCAGACCAGTGAAAGTCACATGAAAAACTAAATAAAAATTGTTTCTCTCTCTCACTGTCCTTCTCTCTTAAAAAAAAAAAATACTAGATGAATACAGATAACTGTAACCAGCTGAGCTGTGCCACATAGGAATAAGATGGACACAACTACCTGCAGTAGTCGATATGTTTTTCCATTCCCAGATCACTTCTCTCTTCTCTTTGCTTTTAAAGAAATTTCCATTTTTTCAGTGTTTGGATCACTTCTCTCTTCTCTTTGCTTTTAAAGAAATTGCCGTTTTCTCAATATTTGTCTTTCAAAACAAGCATTCTATACTAACTTACTATTGACTGATGTTAGATTAAATGTTTTACAATTATCAAGGGATTTACAATTTAAAGACAGTTTTGTTCAGAAGAATAAAAAGACTATCTGTTACAATCATAACATCATATGTGTTATTAAGAATATATGTTATTAAGCTTCTGGAGCAGGAATGTACAGATATGTGTAGTGGGTGGTGGTGGGGTTGATAAGTAGCTGTTACAGTATCTGGCAAAGCCTACACTTAACCTTCTGTTCTCTGTGACATCTATCTTTTCACAGAACTTCATTCTGACCATGTCTGATTCCATTGCTAAATGTCTTCTTGTGTTGAATGCATCCGTTTGGCCAATTTTCAGTGATCTCAGACTCCAGTGGACTTGTGGACATTTTCATCTATGTAGCTATCCAGAATTTTTTGAATATTTATCCTATATTGAGGGAAGGCCTACTTTGGATTCTGTATCCCCTAGCCAGAAGACAGGTCCTTTGACTTCTTGGACAGGAACCAGGCATATTACCAGACCCAGCCAATCTGAATTGGAAGGAAAAAGTATGAAGATTGTGATAGTGTGTGCAGTCTGTTTCCAATAAAGGTGACAGAGCTGGCAGAGAGGTTGGCTTTAAGGTGTGCAAATGGTGGAGGTCTTCATCACAGCAACCCATGAGATGTGCTTTTCATGTCCAGTGGCAGGCCTTGCATGAGGATTTGGGTTTTGTCGTAGGTTACATATGCATCATGTCCTTCTGGGGAATCTTGAAACTTCTCTTTTATCTTTTAGAAGTTTTTCTGCTGAAAGTAACTAGAATGGCCCCATCTCTCCATTATTTCTTAGGCCCTTTTTTAGCTGGTGGTTAAACTGATGTTTAGAAAGCAAACGTGGGATCTAAATCTTAATTAGTTGGAGAAGGAAGGCCTGTCCAGTAGCTTCTCAATGTTTAGTGTGTGTTTATGCTGTAATTAGGGAATGTATTTGTACATGAATCTGTCTTAATGTTATAGGGTACATTCTAACTTTTTTTCTCCTGAAACAGCTTTCTTTGATAGTGACAAAACTGGGTGTCATTGGCTCAATGTATTGAGCAATTTTTCTTCAGTTTAACTAATCTATGGCTGTTTGTCCTTCCTCTCCAGACATATGCTCTCACCTCCCTCCAGGCTTTAACCCCCTGACTCCTTGCTTCACTGCTGGGATGACTTTTGCCTTTTAGACCGCCAGTATCCTAGCATGGGTCCATGTTGCCTTTACCCAGAATGCTCTCTTTACCCTGCCTGGGCTCCAATATCCTGCATTAGACTAACATTGTTAACTGTGTTGATACTCTCCAAAATCCCCTTAGGGGCCAACACTCCATGAGGTGTGCTTCCATCTTCCTTCCAGCGTGCCCTAGACATCTACCTTTACAGTCTTCCTATGGATAGGAAATAAGAGTAAGAATTCATGAGTCCGTACCATTATTGGTTTTGGATTGCAATCCTTTACTCTCCCCTTTTACTCTTCTCTCTCCTTTTCTCCCTTTTTTAGGTCTTCCTATTTCTGAAGATAATTTTGAGAATAATATAGTTTTAACTTTTTTTTTTTCCTCCAGTGTGTAGGGGTAGAAGGGTGGATACTGGAAATTGAATCCATGGCCTTTGTACATGCTAGGTGAACACGTTGGGGTTTTGTTTTGTTTTCCTCACTGTCTACATATGTTCCATTAGCCAGTACAGTTGTTTCTTTAACCAGAATCCAAAAGAGACAAGAAACAAAGACATCCCTGTAACAATGAGTACAACTAGTGCCCAGGTCTTGTTCTCTAATAATACCATTTCTTACTAAAAAACAAAAAGCAAAGTAGTGTTTTTTGGAGAAATGAATGATTTCAGGGCCAGGATAGGGTAGGTACAAAATGATCCTGGAATATCTTATTATGGTGGAGTGTATAGAAGTGCTGAAAAAAATATTGGGTACTTGTTACAGGTGTACAGGAGCCAGCTTGAAGCACTCCCACTCGCTAATCTGGGAGATCAAAATAAGTTAAGTATAGTAATGAATTTTTAAATAGGGATTCTTGAGTCCATGCTGATAACAGGTAAGTAAGTGAATTGGGGAGGGAAAAAGCCTCTTACAGAAGAATACTGAGGCCATCTGAAAAATGTGGAAAGAAACTGGAATTAGAAAATCATTAATTTGTGATCATTTAGTAACGATTGTATCAGGCATGAATCATTAACAGATTATAAATTGAGGGAGAAATCTTGATTAGGAGTAAACTATTTGTGGAAAGTACCTTCCCCAAATTGCTTATCAGTAGCAAGGGGGGGAAAATAACAGTGATAGTACAGAGGAGAAATCAGATAATACCTTGACTAGGTGACCAAATTAGCAGGACCAATGACAGGCAGATGAACATCTTGTGCCTCTCAGTGTGATCTGTTGAGAAGATCACAGCATTATTAGTTATCACTGAGAATACAGAATTTAAATCTAATCATGAGCGAATATCAGACAAGGCAAACTAAGGATGTTCTAATTTATTTTTATTTTTTATTGATGCATTATAGTTTTTACACATTGAAGGGATTCGTTGTTAATACTTTTAGGACATTCTAATTTTAAATGGAAAGAGGGAACATTATTCTTCAAAATGTCATTGTTGTAAATGTTCTACGAATGTTCCAGATTTAAGACACCTAAAGAGATTGACAGCTAAATGTGAAACTGTGTCCTGAGCTGGAAGGGATAAAATACCAGGACATTATTGGGTCAACTGACAAAGTGAAGTACACACTGGATTAGATAAAAGTCTTAGGTCATATTAAATTTACTGAGACTTAAATTTACTGTGCTTATGTAAGAAAATAGGGCATTTTTAGGAAATACTGAAGTATTTAGGAGAAGAGAACCATTATGTATGTAAATTACTTTCAGATGGTTCAGATAAGAAATTTTGTGTGTATGAACATATTTGTGTATCTATACATATGTACCTTGTTGGTAAAATGTTGATGGTGGGTGAATAGGTGAATCTGGTGATGTATAGATGAATGTTTTTTGTGCTATTATTATTATTAAACAGAGAGGGACAGTGAGAGAGAAACAGAATCAGTTTCATTTAGTTTTTTAATATGGCTTTTGTTGTTCTGAGATTTTGCTGTGTATGTGGTGCTGGAGCTTGAACCCTAGGTCCTTTCTCATAACAGGCAAGTGCCACAAGTGCTGAAACCACTGAGCCACCATTCTAGCCCCTGTGCTATTATTGTTTTGCTATTTTTTTTAAAAGAGAGATGGATAGTGAGAGAGAGAGAGAGAGAGAGAGATAATCAGTTTTATTTAGTTGTTCATGTCACTTTCATTGCTCCAACACTTCGTTGTGTATGTGGTGCTGGCATGTGGTACGCATATGCTAGGCAAGTGCTGTACTTTCCTTTCAGGTGCTTTGTGCTTGCTGTTCCATCTGCCTGGAACACTCTTTGCTGAGATATCTGAGTAGATATATTGAATGTGGCTCCCTCCTTTCTGCCGTTTGGCCTCTGCCCAAATCTTCATCATCAGGGAGGATAGCTATGACCTTCCTTAATAAAACAACATTCCTCTTTCTTCTTCCCATTAAACTCTGTCCCCTTTTCTTGCTTTATTTCTATTCTATTCATTTATTTGTTGATTGTCAGTTTGTCTTTTAGAATGTAAACTCTTTGAATGGACCCTCAGTCTACTCACTACTGTGTCTCCAGTGCTTAAAATAGTGTCTGGTACATAGTGGCCTCAGTAAATGTTAGAATCGAGGAATATTTAAGCCTGATGCACTTCAAAACTGAGTGAAAATTCAGTTCTTTTTCTAGAATCTTCATGGTTTTGGTAGTCTTCATCGTAGGGTGATGAAGACAGTGACCTGGTAGTTTGGTGCAGTACCAGCATGCTGTCTGGTCTTTGTGTCTTAGCCAGGTTAGTTCCCTGAAAGTTTTACACCAATTTCTTGGCTGAAAAGCAGGGGAGAAGAATTTTGGAGAGATGTGTAAGCCTGCCCCATAAGTTCTCGAAACAAGGAGGTACTCTTGTCTGTTTGCACACTCTTTGTTTTTGCAGTTACCTGCTACCTTTCCTCCGTTATTTTTGTAGTAGAGTTTCAGCAAGGAGTGGAGGCAAAGAATTATCTTCCCACCAATCTAGGTGGCTCTTTAGTAGAGGTTAACACTTAATATACCACAAGTAAGAAGACTTGCTTAATCCTGTACAGTATTAGGAAACTGCAGTTAACTGTCATTAAACCATGCCTGTCACTTGAAAGGAGAACTTCTCAAGAGAGAGTTCTTAGCAGCCACATGTGGCTATTGAGCACTAAAAATGTGGCTTGTTTGAATTGAGATGTGCTGTATTTGTAAAATATATACTTTTTTTTTTTACATATTGCAATTGTAAAACGTTTTTTTAAGACTGAAAAAAGAATATTTCATTAATGATCTTTTTAAAAAATATTAACTGCTGAAAATGATAGTGTTTGAGTATATTGAATTAAGATATAGTATTAAAATTAATTTTATCTGTTTCTTTTTTGCTTTTTAAATTTTGGCTGCTCAAAATTTAGAATTACTTATATGGCTTGCATTATGATTCTTTTGGACAGCACTGTTGAAGAGGCCAATGACTAAGGCAATGTACTTGTCATTAATGGTCTTGGATCATAAAAATCTATGAAAGTATGGTGGGTCAAAATTAGAAGATTGCCTTTTCTCCCCCAAAGATGGACACTTTCATGTTTGACCTTGCTGCTTTTCCGGTTATTGTACTTTTGTATTTTTTCAAAAGGGTCATTACCTTTGTTAGCTTTAGCTCTATATAGAATTGAACTTGCTAGTTTGTTTCATTTCTCTCTCTCTCTCTCTCTTTTTGAGTGCTAAAGTGCTATTTAAAATCTAGAATGCAAGAGAATGGACCCAGATTTTTTATAAACTGTGCTGTTATACTTGAGATTAGTGCTGTGGGATCTACATACATTAGGATCCAAGGAATTTTAATACTATAGGACCTGTTTCAAAGTGTGTGAACTGTCTGAAGATATTACCCTTTCTCAGGTATGAGATGTTCAGTTCTAATCTCCTGAAAATAGACCAGAGAAAGGCCTACTGACTGGAACAGCAATGAGACTGCTTTATGTTGACTGCTTAGTGAATAACATGCATGATTATTGACCAGTCCCAGATCAATTTGAACTGGAAGTCTAACTGATCAAACTGTATTCTGATAGCTATATTGGCCTTTTACTTCTCCACGGAGGCCCAGATTACAGTTAGTTTGGCATTTGTTTTTAATTTTATGAAGAGTATTTCAAATTAAAACCTATCAGATCACTCTCCCTCCTCAGAGACATTAATGTGGTCCTTATATAATTAAGCCACCCGCCATTCAAGCCGATTAACAGCTTCCCGAATAGGAATTTGAGGTTAAGAACACTATTCCCAGTTGCCATTTTTCAGCCCAAAGATTAGGGAATTGTAGTCCCTCACTTCTAACTCATCTTTTAACAGAATGCCAAGCGGTGAAGTCTTCCTTATGTTTCAATTCCGTTCCTTTTTCCTAATCTTATATGTTTAGGGAGATTATTTTTCCTCTGAATATGAAGAATTCTATCTTTTTTTTTTTTAATAAGGAGAGAGGGGAATCAATTTTATTTTATGTTTTCATTTGGCCATTGTTTCTCTGACACTAAGTTGTGTATGTGGTACTGGGGTTTGAACCCGGGTCCTTGTGCATGCCAGGCAAGTTCTCCAACTGCTGAGCCACCACTCTAGGCCCTATGTCTGTTTTTTTTGATATGCTGAAAGGTCTCAGTCTAGGTAATCAGATTTTATGTTCCATAGGCTAAATTTCTAGGTCAATTCGTTTTGAAAAGAACCTTTTCTCAACGAGTTAGTAGATCATTTTAAATTACCCAAGTATTCTCCTTTCATAGTTGGCAAAACTTCTTTAGGTTTTTGCTGACCCTTCCCTTCCTAGTCTCTTCAGAGGAGGCTGACTACATTTATCTTTCTGTTCTTAGTTTTTCTGCTTGTATTCACCATAAATTTCAATAATTATAACTTCTGGCTGTGTATATAGATTTTTCATGGCAAGGAATTTGGTTTATTTATTCAATCTCCCATCTCTCAAACCTGTCTTTCCAGTTTTATTGTTTTGTTTTATTTTTTTAAAGAGAAAGTCAATTGTATTTATCTTTTTCATCAGTGTTTTTCCCGTCTGACAGTTGTGTACATGTGGGGCTGGGATTCAAATCTGGTTCTTGGTTCATGCCAGGCAAGTGCTCTACCACTGAGCCACCGCTCCAGCCCCTATAATGCCTCATCTTTTAGACTATCAGATGATAGGGCTTTTCTGATACTTTTGGAGAAAACTGGGGTTCTTCTGTGTTTTCATTAGGTTACTATAGCTGTGCACATGTAGTTGATCTTCACTCTGTTAAAGGAAAGCAGTTTTTTTGATCAAATTTTTTTTTTAACTTATTTTCAAAATCAGTTGTGAAACTAGAGTTAAAAATTGTTCTACTTTGGGCGCTGGAGCGGTAGTTTGCCTGGCAAGCGCGAGGACCCGGGTTCGATCCCCAGCACCACGTACACAACTATGTGTTGGAGCCACGAAGGCCATGTGATAAACTAAAAATAAAGTTGTTTTTTTTCTTTCTCTGTCTCTCTCATTGTCCTTCTCTCTCGCTCTTTAAAAAAAAAAAAAGAATTGTTCTATGTTGGCTGGTATTATTAGTGACTGTCTATAAAAGCTATATATATATATATATATATATATATATATGTATGTATGTATAAACTTTGGTTGTATTATTGTGATTGACCCCTTTCCTTTCTTTTCATGCTATGGCATAGATTTTGGATACAGTACATATTGAATCACATTTATTGTTAACTTGCCATACTTATTTAATAGGTAAAAATTATCCTGCAATGAATCTTTATCAAGTATATTTGTAGCTGGGTACAGGGGTGCATACTTGTAATCCCAGCGACTCTGGAGGCTAAGACAGGAGGATCATGAGTTCAAAGCCAGTCTCAGCAGCTTAGTGAGGACCTATTCAACTTAGCAAGACCTGTCTCAAAAGAAAATATATTAAAAACGGGTTGGGGATCTTGCTCAGTGGTTAAGTGCCCCTGGGTTCAATCCTAGGTGTGCACCCCTCCACCCCAGTTGAGTATTTGTGTCCCATACTCCCACATTATTCAGAGCTTTGTTCTCCTAGGGATCTTGAAGGTGGACTGGAGGATAACTGTAATTTATATGATGGTGTAACCTTGTACTTTGAATAGATTAGGATTTGTGTCCCAGATACATTTTCTTTTTCTGGAAGAAACACACACGTGCGCGCGCGCGCACACACACACACACACACACAGTAATTTCATTGAGTCTCTCTTCAGGTTTTCTGTGCTACACACCTTCATTTTTGTATGATTTATAGCACAATTTGTGAATGGTGCCTTCCAGAATTATGCAGAATGGCTGCCCTACTAGATTTATCTAATTTAAGAACTCAGTATATAATTTAATGAAATCATTTTAAGTTTGGGAGTGTTGGTTCAGCTTTGATTCCAACTCAGCAAAATCTTAATGTCTTTTTTTTTTTGTTCTACAAAATTAAAAAAATACCATCTGCTTTATCACCTACTTGACTCACAGAGAAGATGCAAAGATTGTTAGATTAAAAAAATTATAGTGGAATTCTGTGGAGATAAGTTCTTATGAGTATAATGTGTACCAGCTGTAGATAATAAATATTACCAGAGAGTTCCTGCTCATAAATATAAAGGCATTTCTGTAGTTAAGTATGAAGTTTGAAAATGAATCTTACATGCCTAGTCATACTTGGTATCTTTTACTTGAGCTTAAGCTTGCAATTTACTCTTTAGTTTTTGACTTTATTTCGTGGACACTTAGTTGTATGTGGTGCTGGGGTTCAAATTCAGGTCCTTGCGCATGCCGGGTATGTGGTCCAACTGCTGAGCCACTGCTCCAGCCTGTAATCTACTCTTTTTTTTTTTTTTTTTTTTTTTTTTAAGAAAGAGGGACAGTGAGAGAGGGGGAGAGAAAGACAGAAACAATTTTTTTTTTTAAATTTAGTTTTTCATGTGACTTTTGTTGCTTCGGCACTTTGTTTCGTATGTGGTACTGGGGTTCTAACCTGCTTACTTGTGCATGCCAGGTAACCACTGAGCCACTGCTCCAGCCCCTGTAATTTACTCTTTACAAAGAGGGATTTCATTGTTTGGGTCTATGGTGTATACTACTTATTTGATTAAAATATTATCCATTTGATGAGAATTGCTTTTAATCTTATATTTTTCAGTGTATAATTTCAAATATAAAACTAATTTTTTACTCTTTGACTTTTTTTCAAGGGGACATTTTATGATAATGGTCTGGATTTTGTTTTCCTTAAGCAGTCCTGGGGATAGATCCCAGGGGTTCAGGGGTAACCCTGGGCTACAACCCCAAGTCTTCCCCCCCCCCCGTTTTTTTTAAAGAGAGCGAGGGAGAGAGGAAGAGAAAGACAGAAAGAAAGAATCAATTTTATTTATTTTTTCTTCTGGCCTTTGTTTCTGTGACACTTAATTGTTTATGTGAAGGTTAGGTTTGAACCTGGGTCCCTGCGCATGCCAAGCAAGTGCTTAAACCACTGACCCATCACTCCAGCTCCTCTTCTTTAAAGTTTTGAGACAGGATCTTACTAAGTTCCTGAGGCTTGCCTTGTACTTGGCAGTCCTCCTGTCTTAGCCTCTTGAGTCGCTGGGATTACAGGTTTGTGCCACCATACCTGACTATCTTTTGATTTTTTGACTGTAGCTATATTAGAGTATTTGAACTACATGGAAATGGGAAACATGAAAATACTGATATCTTGTCTGCTTTAAGAAAAGGGTTGAGGTATAGATATGGGCAGATTTTCATTTATGAATAGGTATTTGTATATCTGCAATGTATGTACATCCAGTGTGTGTGTGAGTGTGTGTGTGTGTGTGTGTGTGTGTGTGTGTGTGTGTCTGTATCAATGGGGTCAACTGGGTGTGGCAGCACATGCTTGTAGTCCCAGCTACTTGGGAAGCTGAGGCAGGAGGAATGAAAGTTTGTGATCAACCTGGACAACTTAGCTAGATCTTGTCTCTGAAAAATAAAAAGGACTGGGGATAACTCTCAGAGTTAAAGAGTGTCCTGGGTACAGTCTCCTGGACTGCAGAGAAAATAAAACAAAACAAACACAAAAGCACCCAAAACACTTGTGTCTTTGAACTCTCTTAGTTTTTAGTTGGTTTTAGATAGAACTTTTAATATGAAGAATTAGAATATGAAATGAGGAAATACTACAAAATTGAAAACTTATGAGGTTTTTTTGGTGAATTTTTTTGTCACATTTAATTAACCTTTTTTTGTAGTACCCTTTTTTGTAGTTCATGTGTAAGTTGTGTTTCCTACTCTTAAAGGAGTAATCTGGAATTTGTATAGCTTTCTGGAAACTGAATTTAAAAGAAATTAAAAAGAAATCTATTCCCATTTATCATCTCATTCACCTATATCACCTAGTGCCTACATTTATATATAGGTGCATAATAAATGTACTACACTAAATTGAAATTTTTACTGTGGAATTGGACACAAGCACTGTGAAATAGCTGAGAAAACAACTGACCATACTAGGTCTGTAGCCCAAGCCTATTGTCTAATCAGAAGGATGTTTTACTTGGTATTTGGGATTCACTAGATTTTGAAAGTCCCTGGTTGTTCCTAACAGCTGGTAGCTTTGTTTCACCCAGATTGTTTTTGTGGTATTAAACAGCCTGTTGGATGCTGGGATTAAGGCATGTCTCAAGATAATGCTTTCTTCTGTTCAGCAGTGCTCTACTTTTAAATTAACTGTTTAGGGCTTAATTGAAAGGGGGTATTAAAAGTAAGATAAAACTTTGCCCTCTCTCCTTACTAAACCTGTAGCATCTGGCAGTAGAAAAAAGTACAGTGGGACTCATTGGCACCATGGTACAGAGCATGGAAGAATTCCATATTGTGACAACACATCAAAATAAATTGCTGTCAACAGACCAAAACACCAAGTGCTGTGATTCTGTCTGACGTGTGAAGATTCAGACAGGCTGTCTTGACAAGTTGTGGTGGAGCACCTGCATTTGACAGAAGACAGTGATATAAATCTGATCTGCCTGATATGAAGCACCTAGATATAGTTAATGCTGGTGACAATAAGTCTGCATAAAATTTTCAAGACGCTATCTGATTTTATTTTGCCTCAATTCTGTGGCATTATTTTTTTGGTCACATTTTGATTCTCATTTGTTTCCTATTTATGTTTGTAGTTTGGCCTTGAATATGTAATCATGAAGAATAACTGGAAAATATAAAAAATTAAGGTTTAGTTCAGTCTTTTTTAGTAGTATTGAAAAAGTCAATACCACAGCAGTTGCCTATAAGAATCAGTAACATTTTATTTTATACTAATCATGAAAGTAATCATAGTTGAGGTTGCATTAATTTTTTAACTTACAGCCAGATACTGGAAATAGTGGGTTAAAAGTCATGAGTTACCACAAATCCTCTCTGAAAGCTGCATTTGACTTTAAATAAAGCCTTCTGAAGAGGTGAAATCATTGAATAGGTGGTTAATTTTTACCTTTCATTACCAATAAATGATAACTTTTTATAGTACCAGTATATATCACAGCTCATTTAAGGATGTGTAAAACATCATAGCTCTGGAGTTTAATTATAGAACTTCTTTCTAGCTTTTCTATTTCAGTTCTTTGTGCAACTGTAGATAGTAGATACTTTGTTATGAAGTGGTAAGCTAGTCAGATATACAGAGTTATAAATTTTATTTGTATTTTTCTAACTGCATCTTGGAGTTTAATTGATATTAACATTGTGTGTATGAATATGTGACAATACATATTCATAATTATACACAATCCCACCATTGTGTATAATTATTATGTACCGATAAAAATTGAATAAAATTATTAAGCAAAAATAAATCTTAGGTGTATATGAAATAACTTGGTTTTTCCAATAAAACAGATAAAAAGATATTTACAATAGACTTAATTGAAAGAAAGAATCATTTTATTTTATTTTAGTTTTGTCTTTTTTTGGTGTAGGGATTCATGTATGAGAGGTAAGTGATTTAACACTAAGCTACATTCCACCTGAAAGTATCATTTTAAAAGTAAAGGATTTCTATAGAGGGTTTAGGTTATTAACATTTTTGAAAATTTAGTACAAATTTTAAACATGGAAATGAAGGCAAACTGCTGATAATTGTGCTATTTTTACTTGTCATAATAACCAACTTGTTTGTAGCATTTCATGATGAGACTTGCCATTGCCCAAATACATAAACATATTGGGTTTTCCCTGGTCCGAAAGATACTACTTTTATTATCTAATTTATTGGTTATCTCATCTGAAGATTTGTTTCCAATGATAGTCAATTGTTGCTCTGGTGGTTCCCCTCTGAAAAACATAGATAGAATTCAGTGATTCCCTACAGTTGAGAAATTTTGAAAATAGCACTGCCCTCTGTATAGGTTTTGAAAATATAAATTATTGTTTAAAAAGTTACCATTCATTCTTGACTGTATTGTTATTTTATTCCTTAAAGGCTGCTAATGAGAAATAGAGCCTCATTATGATTTTAAGGATGAGAGAGGAAGGCTTTTAATTAATGATATGTAAATGGTCTTGAATTGATTATGTTAGAATATCAAGAGAGATGGGTAGAAGCTGTGGTGTAATATATTTTAATTAAGAATTAATTAAAAATGATGGCAATTTCATAAAGCCTCACAGAAAATACTGGAATTTACTTTCTGTCAGGAGTAAATTAGCCTGTGATTAAATAAAGGGCCTGCATTAATAGTGGAGTTATTTTTAAACTGTGCTGTGAAGAATTATGTAATTTTTCCTAAATAAGTAAAATTAAAAATTAATATTTAAAGGTGGATAGTAAATGGTGGCAGAGAGCAAACTTATTCTTGTGACTCTAATGTGTTGTTCCTTTGTTAGAAATATTTTTGTAAATATTCTAAACATTTCAGCTTGTATGCTGTGCTGCTTAGCTTTAAAAGAATGTTGCTAGATGGGTGCTCTCACAGCCAGCCTCAGCAGTGCTTTTTCTTCTCTCTCTGTTGTGTATAATATATTTTTTTTTTTTTAAAGAGAGAGGGACAGTGAGAGAGACAGAGAAAGAGAGAAGCAACTTTATTTAGTTTTTCACATGGCCTTCATTGCTCCAACACTTAGTTACATACGTGGTGCTGGGGTTTGAACCCGGGTCCTCGGGCTTGCCAGGCAAGCGCCCAAACCGCTGAGCCACCGCTCCAGCCCCTTGTGTATAATATATGAAAACTCCTTTACTGATCAGTGAAAAACTTTTTTTAAAGAAAGAGGGAGAATGAGAGAGAGAGAGAAGCAAGCAATTTTTATTTAGTTTTTCATGTGACTTTTGCTGCTCTGACACTTTGTTGTGTACGTGGTGCTGGGGTTTGAACCTACGGACTCTCGTATGCCAGTAAATACCGTAAACACTGAGGCACTGCTCCAGCCCGGTGAAAATTATTTTTAAAAGATGCAGCCCCAGAGCAGTGGCTTGATAGTTACAGTGCTTGCCTGGCATGCGCAAGTACGTGAATTCGAACCCCAGCACCATGTACACAACAAAGTTTCTGAGGAACGAAGGTCACATGAAAAACTAAATAAAAAAATTGCTTCAAATTGCTTCTCTCTCTCTCTCTCATACTGTTCCATACTGTTTTTTTTTTTCTCAAAAAAAAAAAAAAAAAAGATGCAGCCCATCTGGAGTGGTGGCTGAGTTGTAGAGCACTTGCATGGTATGCGTGAGTACACAGGTTCAAACCCCAGCACCTCATATACAACTCAGTGTCTGATAAACAAAAATCAGATGAAAAAATAAAATAAAATTGACTCTGTTTCTCTGTGCCCCCCTTTCTTTCTTTCTTTTTTTTAGAGAGAGTATCAACTTTATTTATTTTCTTCATCTGGGTTTTTGTTTTTCTGACACTTAGTTGTGTGCGTATGCCAGGAAAGCACTATAACTGCTGAGCCACCACTCCAGCCCAGTGCTACTCTTTCTTTAAAAAAAAAAAAAAGAAGGTAAGCAGCCCATTTTGCTTTCCAGCATAAAAACATTACTTACTTAGATGTGATTTTTCATTGTAAATAGTGATACTTTTACTGAAGGGGGATAGTGCTTCTTTATAAAGTAAAAAAATGTGTCTATTTCTTCAGCTTGGTATCTAAAATTTCTTTGAACTTACAGTATATTCAGATCTTTGTTTATAAACAAAAGTTTCAATAGTTTAGAAAAATATTTTAAAGGGAAACTTTTTGTTTTTGTTTTAAGAACCCAGAGGTGCAGCACATAATCACCGAACCACATCCCCAGCCCTGTTTTTATTTTTTATTTTTTATTTTGAGACAGGGTCTTGCTCAATTGTTTAGGACCTGGCTAAGTTGGTGAGGCTAGCTTTCAATTTGTGATCCTCCTGCCCCAGCCTTCCAAGCTGCTGGGATAACAAGTGTGTGCCCCCATGTCCAGTGTTAAACTCATTTTTTTTTTTTTTAAAGAGAGAGGGACAGAGAGAGACAGAGAAAGAGAGAAACAACTTTATTTAGTTTTTCACATGGCCTTAGTTGCTCCAACACTTAGTTGTGTATGTGGTGCTGGGGTTTGAACCCGGGTCCTCGTGCTTGCCAGGCAAGCGCTAAAGCCGCTGAGCCACCGCTCCAGCCCCTAAACTCATTTTTGAATTCAAGTTTTTAATTAAAAAAACCCTTGGATTATAATTTGACCAAAGTAAAGGAAAAGCTGTTGTATTATCCAATAAATTGTACACATTTCATTAATGTTTTAATACAAGGACTTGGGTTATTTAAAACCCTGTATCAAAGATTATTATGCTCTCAGCCTTAATTCAGGATTTCATGCTTATGAAACACACTTAAATGAACTGTTGTATTTGGGGATTTTATGGAGCATCCATCTTATCAGTTGTGTAATTTGAGTATACACTGCAGGTTTGTTTGTGTTTGTGTTTGCTTTTGCTAAGTAGTTTTAAAAATGTGAAGTTTTTGTTGGTAAAATCCACCACTCATTCCTTGCCTGTATAGCAAGTATGCCTCTTAAATGTGGAAGTTTGCAGTGTGGTCATAGTGATTGAAGCCTCTGTATTGTTTAAAGGTCAGAAATACACCTGTGGGAAAGGGGAGCAATGAGCATTCCTTGGTTCTGTCTGCAAATATTCAGCATTGCTGCTGCTTATAAATAACATTTTCAAACTACCCTAGTAACCGTGGTTTGTAAAAATAAAAATATCACAAAAAATGTCATAACCCTGTGATGAAATAATTGCTAACATAATTTGACTTTTATTCATCTGTAGATGTGACTCAGAAAATGGATTTTATGAACCTCTCTGTTCATTAGGTGTTACCATAACAACAATAATCTCCTTTTATCTTGGTGCTTATTTCATGATACAAAGATAATTTTAAAAAGATCAAACTTAATATATATATTGTAAATATGTAAAGGAGAGAGAACTTTTTTTTTTTTTTTTTTAGTGATAGTATTAAAAGAAGTCTCTATGCTAGGTCTGGGAACAATTTGGCATGTCAGGTGGTTTGTAAGAATGTCTTTGAAGTCTAATTAGTCCATTAATGCCTTAGTGAGATTTCTGGGATAGGTACTTTGGATCAGTGTCTTTTTAATTTTTTTCCCCCAAAGAAAAATCAAAAGGATTCAATATATTTCTATTCTAGAGTTTAGAAAGTGGAAAAGAATAGTTAAAAGAATGAATTGTATAGATCCTGTGGGAAATAGTTAAAAGATTTGGTAGATATTTTGACTAGAGAATAGTACACTTAAAGGGTTGAAGGATTCTTATGAGATTTGATACCAACTGTTGGTCTCTTTATACTATTTCTATTATTATTTTTATGTTTACCAGTAAAAGATGAAACACAAGAAAGTGACCTTAAAATGAAAACAGGGAGGATTTTGGTTCACTTTATGAAAGAGGTATAGGACTAATAGTATGAAAAAGAACTGCTTATTTGGTGAGTCTTGGTTCCTGTTTGTCTGTGTTTGCTATGTGCAAAATATGCCTGGAATCAGAAGCTTGCTTAAAGTCCCTTCCAGTTCCAACATTATATGATGCTGTATAGATCTTCTCTTTTGGGGAAATTATATCTTTTTTATGAGAGTGATTATTCCAATTCATTTGTTATGCTTGGCACATTGACACTTAGACTTTTTGTTTTCCTAATGGCTTAAAGGGTGAGAGAACTCTAGTTTCTAAGTCTAGTCTTAGGCATTCCTAGTTAATAAGGAAGTTCAGAGGGTCTAGAAAGGCAATTCAGAGACCTACCATACTAGCATTTAAATTAGAAACTATATTGTAAAATTCAGTTTGACTAATAATTTGACTCTTTTTTAAAAAAAATCATTGATTAGTAGAGAATGGGACAATTAAATTCCCCGAAATGCCTCATCTCAGTATGGCATTTTGTGGCCTACCTGTTGTTACGTAGCAATAATGACAGCTACCGTTGACTGAGAGAGCTCACTGCTTGCCATGCCTAGCAAAAAGTGCTTTAAGTATGTTAGCTCACTTAATCCTCATATCAGCTCCATGATTTAGGTTCTCAAACTTTTTGTCTTTACTACCTTTCCATGAAACACTTAAGATTTACTGAGAATCCTGGAGAGCTTTTACCAATTTGTGTGTATAACATTTATTATGTTAGAAATAAAAAAATTCTTTTAAAGTAACAAGAGTAAAACAATTGCATGTTGTCATGTATTGCATTTTAAAAATAAAAAGCAATTCATATATTCTAAAATAAAGAATTAGAATCGTATTATTTTATATATTTTGCAGATTTCTTTAATGTCTGGCTTCAGTAGCTGGATTCTCATCTGCTTGCACATTCTTTTGTGATAACATACTTCATATAGCCTCCTGTAAACTTCATTGTGTACTCACGAGTGAATGAGAATAAAAAGGGCAATACCACATCTTAATAATTCTATGAAAACTGTTTTGACCTTGCAGACCCCTGAGGTGGCCCCAAGGGGCCCTTGGACCACACTTTGAAAACTACTTATTTAGGAAGTAGTCATATTTTACCAATATGCATTGCTTTGCACTTTTATTAGGCTGTGCTGCTAGCAAGTGTCTATTTTTCTTTTGGATTTTCAATTTGGCATTTCTTGGCTCAATCTATGGATTATAATATCACTAAGCTGAATGTAGTGGCTTCCCTTAGTTTAGGAATCTAACTTGGGGTATCCTGGATATCTCCTTAATTTTGCATTGGGAGACACTTTATAAATGTTAGCTATGGGTGGCAGTTTTCAACCAGTTTGAATTCTAGCATAATATCTTTTTTTTTTTAAAAGAGAGAAGGACAGTGAAGGAGAGAGACAGAATCAATTTCTATTGAGTTTTTCACATGGCATTTGTTGCTCAGAAACTTAGTTGTGTACGAGGGTGCTGGGGTTTGAACCCGTGTACTTGCGCATGCGGGGCAAGCGCTGTAACCGCTGAGCCACCACTCCAGCCCTAGCATAATATCTTTGAATAAGAAAAGCAATAAATTTAATATTTAATAAGTTCTAAAAGTTAGGACAGAACATTTAATTCCAAGAGTAAACTGCTAGAATTTAATATTTTATATAGAAATTCTAGCCTAATTCCTTTATTTACCACAGTATTGCCAAATTCTTTCTGGAAATGAATTTTACCTGCTTTAAAATTTTTCATAGGCTCAGTGGTTTTGTACATGGGATCATTTGGGGATACAGCATCATTACTTGGGAGCTGTTGTGGTGGGTTCGTGGTTATGGTGCTTGCCTCGCATGTGTAAGTACTCGAGTTCAAACTCCAGCACCATGTACACAATAAAGTGTCAGAGGATTGAAAGTCACGTGAAAAACTAAATAAAAATTGCTTCTCTCGCTCTTTAAAAAAAAAAGCATCATTACTTGAAATGCAAATAGTTGATTTAAAGTACTTAGTGATTCTCAAGGTTTTCTGGAATATTCACCAATTCATGTAGGGTCACTGGCAATTAGGGGGATTGTTTTTCCCTGTGAAAATATATTTCATAAATGCTACATTACTATTTTTATTATTAAATATTACTATATTTAATAATAGTAATATCAGCACTAACTAGTCAATTCAGCTTACTGTGTGAAGACCTTATTGGGAAGAATACGTTACTCTGTCCTTCAACTATGGGTGTAATTTTTAACCTAACAAAATTATACAGTATATAAATGAATGTATTTGAATGAGATTCATGGTAGTTCTGAAGTAAAGGGTCATTAGGGTATATGGAATTTTGCAATTTAATTTTTAGTTATGAGATATTTGAAATGCATAACCATCCATATTCCTTTCTGCTAAATTTAATAAGTATTAACATTTTGCCATATTTGTTTTAAATGCTTATTTTAATAAATGCCCAGGTACATATGGCTTAGGTTCCCTCAAACCTTTCCAACCTCTCAACTTTTCTGCATCCTCAAAATTAGTGCCTGTCTTACAGCTGACGCATATTCTGCTCATCTGAAGTTTTAAAAAACTTTCTACATAGATGTGTGCTTGCCAATAAACTATAGTTAATATTTTTAGCATTAATATAAAAATAATATATGTAGTTGGGTGTGGTGGTGCACACCTGTAATCCCAGCACTCAGGAAGCTGAGACAAGAGGATTGCAAGTTCGAGTCCAGCCTCAGCAATTTAGTGAGACCCTAAGCAGTTTAGTGAAACCCTCTCAAAATAAAAATTTAAAAAAGACTGGGGATGCGGCTTAGTAGTTAAGCACCCCTGGGTCCAATCTTGGTACCATAAACAAAACAAAGCATCCCCATGTTGTGTGTACACAGTGTACATCTTTTTGCTGCCTGATCTTTTCACTCACCATTTTTTCAAGATGTATTCAATTTGATACCTGCAAATTAATTTTATTTTTAAAACTTTTGTAATATTTTTCTGCGCAAATATAATTCACATTCATTTCCTTACTGAGAGTGTTTAAATTGTTTCAGACATTTTGCTGTTGTGAGTATGTATATATATTCTTGTCTACATGCAAAAATTTCTTCAAAGTGTATAACTAGAAATAGATTCTGGGTTATACAGTATGTATGCATCCGACTTTACTTTGTATTGTTAAGTTGCTTGCTAAAGTGGTTTTACCAGTTCACTTGCACTTGTAGTAAGGCTGTTTGATACAGAGTCCTTCTCTGGAATTAAGCATTTACTTTTCAAGAGTCAGAAACTAAGATGGGCATGGTGTAATCCCAGCTGCTTGGGAGGTTAAGGCAGGAGAATTTATAAATTGGAGGCCAGCATGGGCAACTTAGACCCTGTAAATTTTTAAAAGGGCTGGAAATGTAGCTCAGTGATGGAGTTTCCCTGGGTTCAATCCCTAGTACCACCAAATAAACAAACAAAAACAACAGCAAAACCAGAAATTGAATCCATCCTGTTTCCTATATCCTTATTCTAAATTCAAAATAGTCTCCTTTGCGCTAAAGTTATCTGTAGTTTTTAAATTTGGATTTTTGCTAGATACAATAATTTGTTTTTTTGTTTCTTTCATAAGTACTAGTTTACTGTTGAGGATTTTCTAAGAGTTATTAGTAAGTAGATAAGCTAAATGTAAGTCATATACTCCCATTATAGTTTCAATGTCCAGTAATTTTGTTTTGACCTACCATTTCTGGGACATATATACAATTGTATTGCCTATACAGAATTTCTATATATCAGAGTAATTCATGGTTTACGTAGGAATGCTATGTAAGCTATATTTTTATTTGTTAAGCATATTTAGCATTGAAGTAAAAACAATGAAGATTTGCCATGAGAAATCCCAACATAAGAGGAGCTGAGAGTGAATACTTCACAGCTCATCTGATGCCTGGCACTGATCTTTTAACGTATTCTAAGCCAGTCATAAAATTTTACTGGTTGATCATTTAAATACAAGGTTAGAAATAAATTTGATGATTCACTGGAAAAATAAGATTGGTCAGTTTTTAAAGCCACTTTTGATACTCAATTAGTGTATGAAGTTACCAAACAGTAACTTGAGGCCATCGTTAAACAATTTATTTATAATAGGAAGTTATTGAGTGCAAGGTTCTCTCACAGATTAAAAGTTTTGTAATATATTTGGAATGTTCAATTTATTAGGAAATCAAAAGGAACGCAGAGTTCTAAACATTATTCTGACAGTTTTGTTTGCTTTTATTTCTATTAGGAGTATTTCCAGACCTTTGATTTGGTACTGAAAATGAGCAATGTAACTCACCTTCTTTGTTTGAGGATAAACAAAACACATGCTTTCTGCAGTTCCCTTGATCAGTGAAAAAATACCATATATCAAAACCACATGGCAAGAATGTAGCTGTAGGTGATCCCCTGAGAGATTTTTGATTGGAGCTGGGAGTTTGGTACTGAAAGAAGAGGGAGATAGACAGGTTGTTTGAAAAAATTCCTGTTGGGCCAAATGCTTATGTTGGAACCATGTTACAACATTTTTCATGTGGAAAGTACAGCTTTATCAGTTTTTAAAGGTTAAAGGCTATTCATTGTATGATTGTAATAATGTATTTTCACTTTGGAATTTTTATGTACACCTTTTTGTGTTTTATTAGCAAGTGGCCCAGACGTTGAATTTATAAGCTTGTCCTTCTTTTTGAGAATTTTATTTTGGAAATAGCATCATTACAAAGCTTATCACTTAGTTCCTAAAGTTGGTGCAGCTGAGTATACTTTCTAAAAACACTTGTCAAGCAAAAGGGGAAAATAAGGTTGATGATTTAACTTAAAATTATGTGTGTCATATTAATTGATATTCTTTTTTAGGAATTCTAATATTAGATGAGTAATTTCAACACTTATTTTGCTAGTCAGGGGCTGCTTAAACTTTTGTATATACTCAAGTTTTGGTACAAGTTAATTAAAAAATTACATTGTAGGAGATGAATATGAGCTTAATTTTTAATATCCCAACACTTTGTTTTGAAGTTTGCCTTTGAAAGCCAAATTGTTGTGCTTAGCAGTTCAGTATCTCTTTCCTAAATTTTAAAAACAAACAACAAAGCAGAAATACTTTAGTGTATTCATGAAAGAAAAGAAGTGAAGTAATTGTATTAAAAGAACGCTAACTAAAGAGTTAAAGTGCCATAGTCTTTTGAAGCCTGGTTCGGTCCTGGTGCTGCTCTGAGGCAGTGCTGAGCCCCAGATGCCTGGCTAAGCATCCCTTACCGACATCTGGAACCAGTTGCAATACATCACTGTCAAAACTGCTTTCTATACGTATCTGCATTTACAACATTAGTTACCCACGCAGCACTCATCAAAAAAGCTGAACAATCTTGACATGGTGTCCCTTGTGGAACTGCAAAGGTGAACTGAAGTTGGGAGGCAGTGTCTCGCGTCACTGTCTGCTGAGCTCTTACAACAGGAAGCCTGATTAAAAGTGAAAGGAAAAATTTATCAGTTGCTTCAGATCTGTGGACTTCAGTATGATTTTTTATTTACAAAAGGGATATTTCATGTTTTGTAAAACCTACAGTATGAGCATTCAATTGCTATTGTTTGGAAACTAGGAAAATATTTGTAGCTTTTAGTTGCAAATAGATTATTTAATTTCTTTATGCATCATTTTAAAGAAAATTTAAATTTAAAACCAACTATGAAGAATTCTAGCTAAAATAGAGATAACTCAATTTTTTAAATTCAACTGAAGAATACCATAAAATTTCAAATGTAAGCTTTGTTGTTACATTGGTGATAGTAATGTTTGTGCTTATTTTCAAAAAGTTGAATGATAGTAAAGGAAAAGTCATTATTTGTAGGTGTTTTATTTTTGTGTATTTATGTGCGTTTTTGAACATGAAATAAGAATTTTAATAACAAACATTTCTTTTTTTTTTTTTTAAAGAGAGAGGGACAGTGAGAGAGACAGAGAAAGAGAGAAACAACTTTATTTAGTTTTTCACATGGCTTTAGTTGCTCCAACATTTAGTTGTGTACGTGGTGCTGGGGTTTGAACCAGGCAAGTAGCGAAACTGCTGAGCCACCACTCCAGCCCACAAACATTTCTTTTTATACAAAGAACCTATAGTCTTTGCGGTTACTTCCTTTATAGTCATAATAATATTAATAATGATGATGATAATCCTGACATTTACTGTACTCCCATGCTTACATGCTTTCTGGTTGCTCTATAATGTATCCTCTCATTTACACTTACTAAATGGAGGGACTGTTTTCCCCACTTGATACAAAGTGGATTCTGCCTAAAGAAGTTAAATAATTTGTGCAAAGTCACACAAGTTGTAAGTGGTAGTGCTAGCAGTCTGATGTTAGAGATCATGGATTTTGTTTGTTTTCATTGGTTGGTATGTTTTATGTTTTATTTAAAATTTTTCCAAATATGAAGTGAGTACAATCAGAGAGTATAGTAACCTCCTGTATAACCAACTTTAATCTCTCTCTCTCTCTACATATATATATATATTTTTTTCTTTCTTTTTTTCTCTGTTTGTCTGTCTCTCTCTTGGTAGTGGTACTGGGGATTGAACCTGGAGATGCTTTACCATTGACCTAGATCCCTAGTCCTTTTTACTTTTTGAGAAAGAGCCTCTCTAAGTTGCCTGGCTGGCCTTGAACTTTCAGTCTTCCTGCCTCAGTTGTAAGACTATGTCAAACAACAACAACAACAACAACAAAAGAAGACTTCTAAGTGTCTCAAACAATAACAGATTTAGTTTCCACCTTGCTGCACACCTCCTTTTTTGCACACCATTGACTTTTGAAGAAACAAGAGTTATCCTTTAGAATGCCCCACATTCTAGATTTTGCTGCTTTCTCATGGCATTCTTTTCTTATTCCTCGATTCCCTGAATTTATTCTAGACTAAAGGATATAAAGGCATGGTAATATTCGTAACACATGAAATCAACCACAATGTCTGGTTGTCTTTTTTGTAATGCTAAGACTGATAACTGAATTTGGAGAGTGCCGGTCTGATCACATTATTGTAAAATTCTTCCTCTCATCTTTTCTCCTAAGGGTTTTACCATCCATGGGTGACCAGTTCTTGAGTTACTGACTTTCTTGGGGTCTGAAAATGGTAATTTTCAAGTACATTTTTTATGCATTTATTAGCCAGAACTTTTAAAATCAGCTTTGCTACATCCACTAGGGCTATTCAGTTATCCTGAAACACAAATTGTACTGGAATGACAGTTCAAAATGTTTAAGTCTTTCCCTTCAATTACCAATTTCCAGAGTAATGAGGTAGTGCCTTAGTATCCTCCAGTGGTGTATAATTTTAGATTTGTTTTCTTTTTTAGTAGTTTTTATGAAGTCTTGGCTTTTTGTATGTGTAGAGTGTTTTAATCAGCTGTCAGGATTATACTTTTTGATGCTGAAATTATCCCATATTTTTTTTTTTTTTAAGAGAGAGGGACAGTGAGAGAGACAGAGAAAGAGAGAAACAACTTTATTTGGTTTTTCACATGGCCTTAGTTGCTCCAATACTCAGTTGTGTACGTGGTACTGGGGTTTGAACCCGGGTCCTCGTGCTTGCCAGGCAAGCGCCGAAACCGCTGAGCCACCGCTCCAGCCCCAAATTATCCCATATTTGTCTGGTGGGAGCTCCTTCAAGCTGGCTCCTATGTCCTTTTATGACAAGACTCCATTATATTAGCATCTATAGCTTCTTATTTCTGGCACAGCAAAATATTACTGGCTCATCTTGTGCATTTCCTGCACCCAACCTGAAGCTTGCCATTTCTCCAAAGAGCTGTGGTTCTTTTTTAATTGTGAAATGTTATATAAAGTTCATAGTATGGGCCTTATCAGTGTTTATTGCTACTAAGATTTTTGCCTTCTGGAAAAAAGGGAAAAAAGAGTTCACATTGATAATTATAAGTCACATGTAAGATTGTAGAGTTGTACCTAACTTCTTAGATTTTATACTTCTATTCCTTTCTGTGTTAAAATTTTGATTCCAAACCAAATCAACGTGCTTTTTGCTTTATTCTATATTATATCTAAAAGGATTTCAAAAAAGCAATGACTACCAAATAAAGTTGAGTCTTTTTTTTTTTTGCGGTTTTTTGGAGAGGGTTCTTAGGTTGTATCTCACTGAGAATTTACATGCCACTATTCTAAGGTCATGGTAATAGTTCTTCCATTTAGTTTTTAATATTTAGAATTGTTTTCTCCCGTAATTGAGAGGTGAATGGTCTTCGTTGAGTCTCAAACTCACTTGCCTAGTATCTCTTGAGATATTGGGTCCTTTTTCCTTTGAATGTGATTTGATTATATATATATATATTTTTTTTTTTTTTTAAATCAGGGATTGAACCCAGGGTGCTTAACTACTGAGCCACATCCCCAGCCCTCTTTATTTTTTGAGATAGGGTCTTGCTAAGTTGCTTAGGGTCTCACTAAGTTGTTGAAGCTGCCTTTGAACTTGTGATCATCCTGCCTTAGCCTCCTGAGCCCCTGGGATTATAGATGTGCACCATGTGCCTGGCAGGTTGTGATTTTTATTGTGAGCTCTGAGTTTCGTGACACTTTGGGCCCCTTTGTACTTCTTTTTGCTATTACCACTGCATGTAGCTGTGAATAGTGAGTTTTGGTGCTACTGGATATTGGGATACACCTGTCTATACACTAAAGTTAGGGTGAATTCTTTGTCACCTGCTTTTGTAGAAAATGTCATCTGTGGGCTTATTTTTTTATGATTATTCTATCAGTTTTTTGAGGGAACTTGATATTTGAAAAATGTTACATTATTTTTTATTGAATTATTTGTTATTATTTATTATTATTATTACATTCTTATTTCTAGAATCTGTGTGATTTTAAACACTGTGTGTTATTAATTCTGGGATGTTCTTGCATGCAGCTTGGCTTATGGAAAATTTCTTTGGAGCTTTCTCCTTGGTCGCTGCTTATTGAAGTATGATTAGGAAAAGAAAAAATAGAAGAAATTTGTACTGAATTCCTGCAGTATGCCAAGAATGTACTAGTAATGGGAAAATCATTACATTATCTTGTTGACTCACAAGACCACAATAAATTTGTACTATCCTAATTTTACAGGTTAGAAAATTTAAGCATTAACAAAGTTCACTAATTTGCGTAAGATCACATAACTAGTAAAGGACAGCTGGATTCAAACTGAGGCTTATCTATGCCATTCCCATTGATACCATAATTATTTTCTAGGGACTTTTGTAACGTGGTTTCTCTCAGAGGCAACTTGTAGAGCACTTTAAGACATTTTGGGCATAAAATACAAATTACCTTTTCTAAACTCAGATTAATGCTCTAAAAATTATTATGATTGTAGGAAGTCTGTTAAAGCCTTAAGGTATTTTATAAAAATGGTAGCTTAAAAGAGAATGATGATGAAGATGAATGATGGTGAAAGCATTAGACTTTGTGCCAGTATAAAATATGTGTGAATTCTAAATTACTGGAAAAGTATCAGAATAGTGTTGTGTGCTGTTACAATGTGGTTCTTTCTACTCCCTGCACTCCTCAGTAACTAATTTTCATGAAAAATTGCTTTTCCTGGTGTACTCTTGTCTTAATATTATCCCAAGAAGCAGTGTTAGGCCTCCTGAGTGAGTGTTCATGCAGATCTGGTTCCACCTTCTCTAGAGATGAGGTTTGTAAGGACAGCTTTGGTCTAAGGAAAATAAGTTAAATGTTTAATAGTTCTACATCAGCCTTTCTTTGGAGACTCAAAGAAAAAGAAATAGATAATCTGTGAACTGGTCATCTTTTTAGGCAATAGAATAGCTTTGCAGTTCAGAGAAAGGTGTTTTTTCTTCCCTTCGTCCACCTATTCTTTTCTTCCCATTTCCCTTAGTCAGTTCCAGCGAAGAAGTACTGAGGTCTCCTCTTTTCCTTGAGTGTCAAGCATCAGGATTCAGTTTATATTTTCTGTAATTTAACTTTTTTAAAATAACAGCTTTATTAAGATATAATTTATATATCGTACAGTTCACTCCTTTAAAGTGGATAATTCAAGTGTTCTTAGAATATTCACAGAATCTTGCAACCATCACAACAATCCACTTTGCAACATTTTTATCACCCTCTAAAGAAACCCCATACTCAATTGCAGTTAATCCCCATTTCCTCTAAGTCCCCCCATTCTACCTCCATCTCTAGGCAACCACTTACTTTCTCTTTCTGTAGACACCCTACTCTTGATATTTTATATCAATGGAATCATACAGTATGTGGTCTTTTTATATTGGCTTCTTTTATTTAAAATGCTGTTTTCAAGATTTTCCAGTATTGTAGCATGAATCAGCACTTCATTTTTTTTCTCTTAAACTGTAGGGTAATTTCCCATTGAATAATATTTTATTTATCCATTCAGCAGTTCTTGGATATTTGGGGTATTTCTGTTTTTGTATTTTGAGTAATGTGGCTATGACTGGGCATGTTGTTGTATGGACACATTTTCAATTTTATCTGGTATATACCTCCAAATATTATTTGAATCATGTGATTACTCTATTTGACTTTGGGGGAATTGCCAAGTTTTTTCCCCCCTAAGGTGCTGTACCATTTTATATTCTTGTCTGCACTGGACAAGAGTTTCAATTTCATTTTGACTTTTAACAGTATCATCAATTGGATAAATACTGCTTATTTTTTCTGAACCTTAAATTCTTCCAGGTGCTGGGAATGCAGCAGTAGAACAACCTGACAAATCTACTTCCCTCAAAGACCATACAACTAAGTGCAGAGGGGCAGATAATAAATAAGTTGATGAATAGAATAAAGATGAATGTTATGAAGTGTTGACTAGGGTGGGGGATACTCCAGAAAGAGTCTGGGAAGTTTTCTATGAGAGAAGGAAAATATGAGCTGAGACTGAGAAATGTAGCTAGAGAGGGAACAAGGGAAGCAAGACTTGATCAGAATTGTAAGTTTTCAACACATTTAAGGTAGGTGTGATTGTGGCAAAGACTTAGGATGGCTCGGTTTTAGTTGTACAGTGAAATGTTCACATCTTTTGTCTTTCTGTTTGGGCTTGTTGTTTTTCTTAATGATTTATAATAGTTCTATGTATTCTGGATTCTAAGCCAATAAAACATGGACAAAATATATGGAAAGTCAGCAGAAGAGGCATTATTAACAACTAGAAGAGAAGCCGGGCGCAGTAGTAATCCCACTGATTCGGGAGGCTGAGACAGGAGGATCACAAGTTCAAAGATGGTCTCAGCAACTTAGTGAGGCCTTAAGCAACTTAGCAAGACCGTGTCTCAAAATGAAATATAAAAAGGGGTGGGGATGTGACTCAGTGGTTCAGCACCTCTTGGTTCAATCCCTGGTACAAAAAACAAAACAAACAAACAAAAAAACCCCCCCAAAAAACCTTGAAGAGAAAAGGTAGCCCCATTAAAATCAGATAAAAAATTACTGCTATTGGGGTTGGGGATTTAGCTCAGTGGCAGAGCTCTTGCCTAGCATTCACAAGGCCCCCGAGTTTGGTCCTCAGCCCTGGGGGAAAAATTACTGCTACTATTTATTGAACATTTCCTATGTGTGAGGCATAATTCTAGATACTTCATATGTATTAACTCATTCAATTTGCACAAGAATGTTTGAAATTGGAATATTATCATCCCCATTTGACTTAGGAGCAAATTGAGACAGAGAGATTAAGTGACCTACCTGCACAGGGATGCACAGCTCTAAGTAAGTGGCAGAGACAAGAGATGGCCTCACAGCCCACACTCTTAACCACTATCCCCTACTACCTTTCAAGAGTCAAAACAAAAAGGCCTTACTGTGCTACAATTTTTTTTTAATCTATCAGATTGGCAGTGATCAAAAAATATAACAATATGATGGAATAGAGTGTAGAGGCTATGAATAATTTGCTCTTGGGAGTGCAAATGGAAAAGCCGTTCTTTTAGGAAATTTTGACAGTAGCTATCAAAATTTTAAATATATATAATTTGTTGATTGCAATTCTTGAGATTTAGCCTTCATACACTTTAGCATGTGAGAAGTGTTAGATATGTTCAGAGATGCTTGTAGCATTGATTAAAAGAATATAAGCTTGGAAACAGTCTAAACAGTCATTAGTAGGGGGCTAGTTAGATAAATGCTGTTACTTCTCTTCAGTGTAATATCATATAGCCTGTCAGAGAGGGAGTAAGCTCTGAATGCATTTATACAGAACCAGTTTCTAAGATATGTTAAGTCAGCAACTGAAGATACAGAATGTTGTGTGTGTTTGTATTACCTATATGAAGATACACATTTCATATATCTGAAACAAAAATAATAGAAATATGTACACCCACAAGGGAATAAAATATCTCCAGAAGGATACACAAAAGACATGTGGCACTTGTTTGCTTACGGAGAAAAAGGTGTTTGGGGTCAGGAATAGGAAAGAGTAGTTGTATTTTTATGCATGTTAGACTGTGTGACCCTGTATTAAAAATGTTAAAATGATAGTACACTTTAGAGGAATATAGATGATAAGGACTGAGGCTAATAAACGGCCATTTTGAACTGTTGTGTAGTTTATTTTCCTAAATAGTTAAGATTTCAAGACATCTTTAATGTCTTTGTTAGTGGTAAGTTTTCCCCAAAGATGTCAACCAAAGGTTGTACTCTAGGTCAGCACTGCCCTGTTGACATGGTAAACAGAAACATTCTAATAGCAGAGCCAACACCATGTATTTGGTACTGTGAGGAAAAAGGACTGCCATCCTTTATTTTTTTCTTTCCCTTTGTTTTCTGAGACCATGTTGGACAGTGGGTTCTTGCGTTTACATTTTTAACTGAACCTCCACAAGCTGTATGAGCAATTGCTGCACTAAACTGCCAGCTGCTTCCCATACCTTGATACCAGCAGGAACTCTAGGTATGTTTTGGTAGACAAGAAATTTGGATAGTAAATGGGAAATGATAGGAGGATGTAGTTTGCAGGAAATGAAAAATGTCCAGCCAAATCACAGTCTTAGGATATAACCCAATTATACCTACATGAATATAATCGTCAGGTGGTTGCCAGTGTTGCAACGTGCTGTTCTTTGTGCTTCAGGAGACTAAATTGGTTTCTGCTAATGCCAAGTGACAAAATTACACATAGATAACACTAGCTGTTGTAGAAGAGCAGAAAACATTTGGAGAGAACAAAGGCCAGAAATGGTGGCTGGTACTGTCTAGGTCTAGAGTAGAATGTATGGTACTCATTTAGCAAGGTTTTATAAGATGGAAAGAACAAAGTATAAATTTGAAGGCAGAAAGCAATTTTTTTTTTTTTGAGAGGAAGGTAATATTGTTTCCAGGGAAGTGTTGCAATTTAGAATAGAGATTTTTGTGAGAGAGCAGTTGTTCAGAATATGACTTTGGAATCATATGAACTTGGATTGGGGTCCTAGTTAGACTGCTTCCCTGATACGTTGCTGTGAGGTAGTAACTTAATAACCTATGTTTTTTAAATTTTTACATATATCACTCCTCAGAGTAGCTGTTAAAATTAAATGGAGGAGTCGAAGTGGTGGCTCAGCAGTTGGAGCACTTGCCTGCCATGTGCAAGGACCCAGGTTCAAACCCTAGCCCCACATACACAACTAAGTGTCAGAGAAACAAAGGCCAGATGAAATAAAAAAATTGATCCTCTCTCTCTCTCTCTCTCTCTCACACACACACACACACACACACACACACACTCTTTCCTTCTCTCTCTTAAAAAAATTAAATGGAATTTTATATGAAAGCATGAAGCCAAGTTCCTTGAACAGAAGATGTTCAATAGATGTTTGACTTTTGTTAATGATTTTGAGGTGTGGATTTGTTGAATCTCCTGCATTGTTGGAGGTTTGGGGAATCTAGAGGCAACATAGTGAGTTAAGAGGACAGTACTCAGTACTTAAATTAAGAATATCTGTCAGCCCTTTCCCTATAGTCTTTATGGAGATGGTGAACTTTTTACAGAATATCAAAGGGAGTGACCTACTATGAGGTTGCAAAAAGATCACCAGCAGCTGAATATGGGGGGAAAGGAGCATTGACTTTTCATAAGGTGTTCAGAATGGAGTGCTGAAGTTCCTTTTAGATCTTGTGGCAGCACCTCAGCCCAGGGAGAGGCTGTATCCTCCAGAGGATGGTCAGATCCAGGGATCCGTAACTGCTGTTGATTTGGATTCTGAAAACCTAAACATTTTGCTACTAAAACATGCTCACCTTGTGTATCAGGTTGTTTTCAACAGAGCCAAGAGCTTATTTGGCAGTAGGCCATTTGGTGTCATTACTGTACCGATCAAACACTTGTATACCTTTTAATAAATGTGTACAAATTGGTTGTCATTATATTGGAAGGGTGAGATCTTTAAGCCAGAAACTGTTAATTTTCTCTTGAATATCATGTCTGTAATTGTCTTCAACTAATCTAATACCATAATATACAATGGTCTTTGGTGTAAAAAAAAAAAAAAATCTGTCACTTGTTGAAGTCTGTAGTAAGTTGATGTCCTTTATGACAATTCAGTTAGAATGAGAATCAAATGAAAAAAGAGGAAGGATAAAGAAATAAACTTATAAATATTTCCAGTCTTCATTTTTCACAACTTCAGTGAGATTGTGTACGTTAATGAGAAAAAGCATTCAAATTTTATTGCTATCATTCTGGTTATTTATTTATTTATTTTTGTACCAGGGATTGAACCTAGGGGTGCTTAACTCCTGAGCCACATCCCTAGCTCTTTTTATATTTTGAGTCAGAGCCTTGATAAGTTGTTGAGGCTGACTTTGAACTCAGAATCCTCCTGTCTCAGCCTCCCGAGCAGGTGGGATTACAGGCCTGCACCACCATGCCCAGCTGTTGATATCATTCTTTATCTGCTTTTGCCAAAGGAGGAAGTGAAAAATAATTCTTGGAAAACAAGATTCTAAGAAGTGAAGGATAAATGGAAGGATAAAGGATAGAGTAAGCACTGCTTACCAAGTAGTTAGGTTATCAATACTAGTTGTGCTGGATGAACTATTATAATTTCTTCACAATAAAAGTTAGCAAGATTTAATGTGGACCAAAAGAGAGACAAAAGCTTGGAAACCAGAGAACATATTGGTTCTGCTAGGAGAGTTAGAGAAGATGTTTTGGATGTTTTGTTTTGGATAACTATATAACATCCAAGCATATACATTGTGTAGCAACAAGAAATGAAAAACCGAAGAAGGAATAAAAGAAAGGGATAAAATTGGCAAATGATTCTTAAGACATTTGACTACTGTCTTCAGTGACCTTCCTATTTATGGAATGGAGCTAATGAACTCCTGAAATCTACTGTGTTTACACTCTGTTTTGAAGTATTTTTCTTGTAGAAAATTCTCAGTGTAGTCAAAGCTTTAAGAGACATACAGTAAGTAGTCTGTTATTTGTCAATCTTGCAGTGCTCATTTTTGGGCTTTGGGGCGCACATTGGCAGTTGGGCCATTCAGATGCCTCTGTGAGTATGAGTATCAGCAGAGGGATTGTTTTTATGCTTTCTGTGTTGAGACCTGCCCTTTTGCTTTTTATCTTATTTAGTAAAGAAAGTAGTGAATATAAATAATTGTGACTTGTCTGGATTATGTTGGTGTTTAAACTGTCTTCCAGAAGATTTTTCTGTAGATGCAAACAGTTTTGGAATAAAAAGAATTTTTCTAAGATGGAGACTTTCTTTGTTCTTTCTTTCTTTTTTGCATTGGAAATGTGTCCATTTTGCTTTAGATGTCATTTAGAATGAATTAATTTAATATAGTTATTCTGGTCAAATGCAGATAAAGATATCATCTATACATTGGCTTTTTAGCTTGACTTTTTACATTATTACATTGGCTTCTAGGGGTTTATTAGTGACTCCTAACAAACATTCCGTTCCTAAGTGGTAGATAAACTTCCAAGTGAATTTTTCTCCCTTTCCTCTAAAGAATTGGCCATTTTTTCTTTCTTAACTCCTGCCCTTGTATTAATTTTGTAATACTAGTGTTATGTGTCTTTTTAAATCAAGAAATTCTTTACTTAAAAACATTTGTTAAAATATGCTTTATGGCCTTTTGGAAGGTTATATATATGTGTGGAATAAAGGGCAATGAAATGGAAATATTACAGGGTAATTTCTTTGGCCTTTTCCTTCTTTGGAACCTCATTTGACATGAATTGCTATGAAAGATACATTGTAAAGAGAGTTGAAGGTAAGGTTTTGAACACAGAATATATCTCCTTTGTAGAATTACTTGTTTGATTTCAAGTTGTTCAGGTACAAAGAGTCTCACAGTCTTTTGATTTTTGTTGACCAAACTAGCCCAATTATTGCATTGTATCTAACTGTATTATTATTCTTCTTTTTAAAGAGAGAGAGAGAGAGAATCAATGTTTTTCACATGGCTTTTGTTGCTCTAAGACTTCATTGTGTACGTGGTGCTGGGGTTTGAACTCGGGCACGGATGCCAGGCAAGAGCCATAACTGCTGAGCCACCATTCCAGCCCCTCTAACTATATTATTGAGAAATTCTTAAGTTATTATGTACAGATATTTAGTAGGGTTCACCATGTAGTAGGGATTGTGATGGCCCTTTATGTGCTTTAACTGTGGTTTGTTTACTTCTGTTTTTCATATGAAGACACTAAGGTTCAAAAAGGTTTAATAAATTGTTCACTAAGTCATTCAGTAGTAGAGCTTGGACTTGTTACCAACTTCTATATAAATCATAATCCAAAGCCTTGAATCCTAAACTGTTTGAATAGTTATGTAAGTACAGCTAGTTAAATTATTCCCATTGCTGTAAACTTATATTCTGTGGCAGTGTTTTTTTAAAATCAGATTTGGCAATGTTTGGTTTTGTGGGAATAGAAGTGTTGTAGATGATTCTTTTGTTTGTGCTAATCTAGCACTCCCTAGGTGGTATGTCTTTTGTCTTGGATTTGTGGTGTGGTAGGCGTTAGTGAAATGCATGACTGGATTTTTATGTATGCAACTATTGCAACAGGACTTTTGTAACCACTCTACTTTTCTTCCTCTTTGAAGTAAGTGTTGTCTTACTTCAGTTTGTACAGTGACAGGGGAGACAGGAAAAGAGAGAAATCTGTGGAGTCTGATTCTACTGTTGAATGATTTGTTTTGGTCTTGAGCATGCAGTGCCTACTGTACATAAACTCAGTTTTTGTTTAGTGGTTGTTGAGTGGGCAGTGCTTACTGTAGGCAGAATTGATTTCCTAGTTAAAGAATCAAAGGAGATTAAGTTGATGTCTTAAGTGTTCTGGAGTTAATTTTGGAATCATATTGTAGTAAATTGTAGAATTGGCTTAGTATGGAACACTTTATCCAGGAACAGTAAAAATAGTTTGAACTCAGAGTTTTTGCTCTTTAATGAAGTTTTTATTGCACTGTTAACAATAATCTAGATGAAAAATTTGAGTCCAAGGCGATAGCTGATATGAAATATGATATGGCTTTATGAGATAGTCATAATTCAAAAAGCATGTATTTTCTTATATTGTACCTCAATTTGCTAATTCTGAAGACTTTCATTTATATCTTTATGTTTTGATAAAGTGTCAATTTATCTTCCTTCAAATGATGAAGTAACTGATCTCTTTAGACGGGGGTTAGAAATATAAGCCATTTCTTACTGCAAAAAGTTGTTTTAGTGAGTTTTTCTTGTGCTAGTTCCTCTCTTTCAGGCCATCTTACTGAAGCTAAACATCAGTTCAGTAGACAACTTTACTCAATTCTAGGCAACAGTAGCTATGCTGTGGCCTGCAGAGACAGTGAATCCATTCTGGCTCTGACACCCAATTTTATTGTAAAACACATTCATGTTGACATCATATCATTTTTCTGAACTATTACATGCATAAAAGAATTCACCCCTTTCCATTCATTCTTTCTCAGCCTTCCAGTAAGAAGAAATCTACACATTCAATGTTTTCATTTTGCATTTAATGTGATCTAGTCCAGAAAACAGCAGCTTCTGTTAAAAAATGTTTTTCTGGAGGCACTTAGCAGAGTGTATTAGCTTAATGGTGCTCATTTATAGGAAAGAACTAAAGAGAAATGCACAAGGCAGTTTTTTAGGCCAGAATAGTTGAAGTTTAGGGTAAAACAGGTCAATATTGACTCAAGATTATGGGGATTAGTTGCAGGAATTCTTTTGCATGCAAACTGCCATTTAAAGGCTTGCTTGAGTGCCTCATCCATGCCCAATTTTGTGGGCTTTGTCTCCTTCTGGACCTTGTTTTTGTGAAGGTCTTTTATGGCTGTTGTTTTGTTTCTTTGTTTTGTATATATCAGAAATTGGTAGTTTTGCATTTAGAATTTGTTTCAAATGAGAAATCTTCATTTTCAGTTTATGGGGGCGGGGAGTTTCTTGTGCACAAAATCCAACCCTTCCAATTGTGTATTAATTCCAGCTTTGTACTGAGTTTTAAAACCAAGACTTTTCTTGGCTTTCATGATAGAGAAATCTGACCTTTTCATTTTTTACAGTAATTGATTAACTTATTTGGGTTTCCAATCCTAAAATATTATATTTTCCTCCCTTTTTCTCTGTGAATACAGGTTCCTTAAAATATACACAGACCTAGTTGGGGAATTTAGTAATATTTTCCTTATTATTTAGTTCTGTTCTGATACTGTGCAATGAGAATTTCATTTACCCATAAGAGACTGACGTTCTAACAGAGTGATTGCAAATTTTGTTTCTAAACTAATATAAATGTTTCCCTTTGATTACTTAAATGTAAGTATGTGATTTACATAAGATTTTAAAGAGTGGTTCTCAAGGCTTGGATGCATATGTTAATTCTTAACTATATTATTTTTGGGTCTGTTATCATATGGGGCTTATGAGGAATTCTGAAATGTCTTTTTTCTATTATCTGTATTTCCTAAACATTATGGGCAGAAGGAGGTTGGAATAGAGAAAGAAAATTGCAAACATACCCTGACTTTCCACTGGCTGTATGCACATTATCTTTATCTTTATTTATTAATAAAAGACGGAATGCCTTGGAAAACAAAAGGTTTTAATGGCCGGTGCTTGGTATCCTTGACAACAGTCCCGAAAGAATATTACATTAGGGCACCAGAGAACTTTTAAAAATAAGTAATGGAATTCCGTCTCTGTTATGCTTTTAGTAGTCATTTCGGCCATGGTGCAGCGAGGTCATAAGCTGAGCTCAGTGAAGGGAGCCAGAACATGAAATGATGCTGAGAGAACGTCTGGGAGATGAGAGGTACAGAATTACAAGCGAAAGTGCAGGCCTGCTGAGGCAATTACAGCTTAATGGGGTCATTTGGAAGGCAATTGCCAGGGGTTAATGTAGTATGGAGAGATGAGGTGAGATTGAAGTGAAATTTGGGGCTGGAAATGTGTTAAGATGAAAGATCAGAGAGCAGCAAAATCTGCAGTGGTGAAGGTTTATAACATGCAAAGATTTGAGAAAATGTAAAAAACAGTCCCCAGATTTTTTTTAAATTTATGAAATAAAAGTTAATGACAGTAAATTTTGAAACTACAGTTTCTGCATGAAAAGATTTTTTTCCCCTAAAAGAGGTTTTCAGTTAGGGAAAAAATGCATTAAATGCAATATAAAGAATCTATTTCTAAAGAAGTTTTTAAAAAACTATGATTTAGATATTTACTATTTTTTGCCCTCGTATTTTAGGTCACACTGAACTTGAAGTGTGTTAATCCTGGTAACAACCTCCATACAAGTGACTTTTATCTAATAGACTGCCACCCATTTAAAAAAGCTGTCTTTAAAAACAAAACAAAAGGGAAAAAATACCCAAGAAAAAGTCCTAGGTATACATATTTTGATATATTTGTAATAGATTCATCACATTATCTTTTCAGACATTAAAATACACTATATAGAATGTCAAAATATTGCCAGAATGTAAGCTAGCATTCTTTGAGTGGGTATTTTGGTTCTGAAAACTATGCTTAAATATTACAGGTGTTTAAATTAAAAATGTCAAACCATGAAGGCATAATGGAAGTAATCATTTTTACATAGTTTTAAGCAGTACAGGGTTTGAAAAAGCTTTGCAAGCCTGACTATTGTGAATGAGTGGAGTTCATAAGAATTCAAAGGACAAAAGAGATCATTATGCTTTGTTACCTCAGCTAGTTCATTACCTTAATTGCTGAGCATAATCCAGCCTGGGAAGAAAACTCTGGGGCTTTAAGAAGATCAACATGGCACCTTATGGCACAGAAAATGGAAACCCTTTTCTGTACCATTGCTACTCCAGGAACACTAAACCTTGATCAAAGGCTGAACTTTTCTTAAGGTCGGCCATGTGAACATCCCCTGGAGCTGTACCGTTCGCTGAACCGTAATGAAGTTTAGTAGGTTCAGCATCATTTCTCTCTGACTGTGACCGTCCTGGATCACTGGCTAGCAATAGCATATTATCAGCCTTTCACATAGGTGAGGTTTAAACATAGCTATGGTTAGTAGTATGATATGCTTAAAAAAAAAACCTGCTCCTTGCATATTATGGAAGCTGCACCAAGTATTATTACTGAACTACTTTAGTCAGGAAGCAGGATGTGGTGGGTGGTTGTTTTTTCCAGTCATTTTGAAGGGATTGCTTTCAATGTTCTCTGTACCTAAATCTTTCAGAAAACATTGGAAATTCCCTTCCAGTATGCTTTTCCAGAAAGTCCTTTACTATGTAATATGGATACAGCTGTGAAATGGTTTACTCATCTGAAGCATTTTTATTTGTATATTTTTTTCTCATTTGGGCAACAGCTTAGCTTGGTTTTCGGGGTAGTATTTCCTTACAGAATGTGTACCGTTGCATATGTTAAGCTTTGAAAAAAATACAGTAAAACAAAAATATGACCTTTAAAAGCATGCTTGAGTTGCATTCATTTTATAACCATCAAAGCAACTCTGTACTGTTGTAAGGTAGAAAAATCAATGATGCAATCTTTTTCCTTTTGCCTCGTGCAATCCGTAATTGAAATGGAAAATCAAATGAACGGCTAACAGATAATTGTTTTATCAATATTCCCTGCCTGCCCTACAAGGGTCAGCATAGAATGATCATGAGCCAGGGATATGATGAGGACAAAATGTGAAATTGAACAGCAAGGAGGTAATAAATCAGCCTTGACAAGAAAGAGTGACCAGCATGTAGCTGTTGTAGGCAGCTTTGGGGACAGTTTTTGTCTCAGGTGTCTGTCCTGATTTAAAAAGGTGAGTATATAATATTTGAAGCTTTGCCACCATTAAGCCTGGCTATTTCTAAATTACAGTACTAAGATAATACACTACTTAAGAAAACATGAGTTAATACTATGACCAAAAGAACTGCAATGTATCTTAAAAGAAAAATATTGAAATAAATAAATTTCCATAGATTCAGATATTCAAGAATGGTATACTTAAGAAAGTAAATGAATAAATAATATTTTGCTGTATTGTTACATTCATGCAATAGATTTGATTGTAAAGTGAAACTGATTCACTAAATTCTTTTTTTTCTTAAATATTTTCTGTAAAGCTTGTATAAATAAAGTAGATATTAATTTTTCTTGCTTAAATATTGGGAAGATTTATGTGAGTTGAAGATAACATTTGAGGAAAGATGATCCCCTTCCAAAAAATGATGACTCATTACCAATGCTTTTTAAAATTTTCATTATTTTCCCACCACCAAGAAATAATTATAGGGGGCTGGAGCGGTAGCTCTGCGGTTACAGCACTTGCCAGGCATGCATGAGTACATGGGTTCAAACTCCAGCACCACATATTCAACTAAGTGTCAGAGCAACGAAGGCCATGTGAAAAACTCAATAAAAATTGATTATCTCTCTCTCTCTCTTTCTCTCTGTCCTTCTCTCTTTTTTTTTAAAAAAAGAAATAATTATATATATGGCTCAGAAATGCCATTATAAATATTTGGTAGTTCCATGTAATGTGTAGGATTGTGGGATAAATGCTATTGCTTGTGTCTCTATCAAAACTATATAACTATATAAAATTTCAGACATTACCAAGTGTGCTTGTTATCAGTTTATTTGCATAAGATATAATTATGTTGGTGAAGGTATAGGTAAGTGTGCATGCTATACACATTGCTTGTAGGAGTATAAACTGTACAAAATTTCAGGTCATTTTAGAAAACTGTTTCAAAAGTCATAAAAGATTTGTTACTAAATATTTTACTTTTAGGAATTAATACTGAAAGAATACAGATGTTGATAAAGACATATGAACGTCTGTTTCCTCAGTACATATACACATACACGGTGTGTGTGTGTGTGTGTGTGTGTGTGTGTGTGTGTGTGAAGATAGCCACCACAGCATCATCCTCTATTCTTTCTTTCTCTTAAATTTTTATGAGGGTGAATTGTGGGGCACACCACAAAAGACAGAATATTAGAGCACCAATCACAACCAATTCATGGTCAGTCCTGCTCATTTTCATTGACTTTCTCCTTTCATATCTTTAGAAAGAAATCTAAAACATATTATTTCACCTGTAAATATTTCAATATGTACCTCTAAGAAATCAAGAGTCTTTAAAAAAGCATCATAATTTATTTAGTCACTGTGCATCATTATTACACAAATATATTAACAATAATTACTTAATATCCACAGTTAAACAGTTTGCAAATAAAATTTACCCATTACAAATGGTTGTTACATTTGTCTTTTCAAATGTAAAGCTTCGTTTCCATCTTTTTTTCCCTTGCACTTTTTTGTTGAAAAATATGTGTTTGTCCTGTAATTTCCCAATCTAGATTTTGCTAATTGCATCCCCATAGTATAGTTTTAACATGTTCTTCTGTTCTTTTTATTTCCTGCAAATTGATGGTTGGTTCTATCAGCTTAGTCAGAATAAATTTAATGGGTTTTTTTTTTGCCTGCAGAATTACTTCATATGGAGTATTATATTCTTATACCAGGTGGCACATAATGTCTGCTTTTCTCTTTCTTGGTGATGTTGGCAGTTGTTGGTGCTCATTTGCCATGTATTAGTTAATTTGGGGGTTGAAAAATACTAATTTTCTAATTCTAATTTTCGTTTTCAATTATACTTAGAAAGATCTGTGAGTGAAAACTTATCTATGGCACCTAGTTACTTGTGATCTAGTTTAGCATTCTTCCTAATAAGAGAAAATTGAAACTATTGAAATGTCTGAACAACAGGTGATTTGGTCAAATCATGCTATTAACCCTGTGATAGAATGTTATATAATTACTTAAAATCATGTTTTAGAATACCTGATAGTATGGAAAATGTTCAGGATATTAAAACAATTTATAATATACTGGGATAATAAACCATTTTTTCTTTTTCCTAAAATACTTTCTTTTTAAAAATTTTTACTTTTTTTTTTATTTAAAAGAGAGACAGGGAGAGGGAGAGAGGGAGAAAAAGAGGGAGAAAAATCATCTGGTTTTCGTTGCTCTGACACTTAGTTGGGTATGTGGTGCTGGGATTTGAACCCAGGTCCTCACACATGCCAGGCAAATGTGATAGCGATGAGCCACCGCTCCAAGTACCTTCATTTAGGGGGAAAAGTACTGAAAGAATAAAGACCAAATATTTATATTATAATGGTTACCTTTCAGTACAGGAATTAGGATTATTTTCATTTTCTTCTTTATGCTTTTCTGTGTTTTTCAACTTTCCCACAAAGATCCTATGTTTTTTCAAATGTAACTTTTTTCCCTCTTATCATTTGTTCACATGAACAAAATATGGTCTAAGGACTGGATTTACTCAGTAGACTATCTTGTCCCATCTTTCAACCTATGAATTTAACCTGTGGAATGGTTGTAATTGTAGAGGCACAAATAGATCACTGCAATCTAAATTAAGTGCTATCTCCCCTAATAGCTTTTTGTCGTAGGTGTGTTTCTTGTTTTCTTTGTATACCCAGATGCCTTGCACAGGTCCTGGCAAAGAGAAGCATCAGTAAATATGTTGAATTGATCAGGTATTAGCTTAATGCATTGATGGTTCGTGTCTAGTTCATTGGTAGTTTTTTTTTTTTGTCCTACATAATTTACCTTGAATGAAATAGTTTAACCTCTGTTTAGGATATTACTCAGGGTAGACCAATCCAGATATCCTAAACAATGATAGCTCTCTCTGGATTAGCACATCACTCACTCAAAATCACTTCATGGTATAGTGTTCTGATTCCAGGACTTCCACATTTCTTTATGTGTGTATTGTTTTTTTTTTTGTTTGTTTGTTTAAGAGAGAGGGACAGTGAGAGAGTGAATTTTATTTAGTTTTTCATGTGGCTCTCGTTGCTCTGAGACTTTGTTGTGTACGTGGTGCTGGGTTCTGAACTCAAGTACTTGCGTAAGCCAGGCGAGTGCCATAACTGCTGAACTACCACTCCAGACCCTGTGTGTATTGTTTTTGTACTTAATTAGCTTAATTTTTAGTTCTTTGGGAATAAACACATTGTCTGGTTCATTTTGAAACTTAATGACACCTAGTTTCATGCATGTCATTATTTTGCATGTTAGGAAGATAACAGTTGTGTCTTATACTAGTTTCCCCCTCACTATTTGCTTATTTGTATAGTAGATACTCTCAATAAGTATTTGTTGAATTAATTAGAATGTGAATGGATAGTTGCTATGTTGACATTGTTACAGTCAGTAATACTTAGCATGGAGGAAGTGGAAGAAGATAGTATTTTAGTACATTTTCAAGTTAGATTTTAGTACGATGTCAGAAATGAAGAGTTCTTTGAAATCCAATTAATCAAAAATGTTTAATGAGTGCTTACTATTTATTCGGCTTTGTTTTAGATGTGAGAGATATAGAGCAAATAACAGAACAAATACCTGCCATTATGGCACTTACATTCATACAAAGCTTGCTATCGTATTCATTCTGTGATTTTATAATGATTTCCAAGGAATCATCATCAACATCATCCTACATATGTATATAAGATTGATCTGGAGTCAAGTGTTCATTACTTTTTATATGATTTTAGTGCAAGTTGTGCCAGTAGCATGCTACCTAGAAGAAACATTCATTGAGCACATAGAAAGTGCCAAGTATTCTAATAGGAATATTCACGTACTTCATCTATTTCTCACAATACCTCTGAAAGGCATGTAAAATTTCTGTGTTCAACAGTGAAAAAATTGAGGCTCAGAGTTGTCAGTTGCCCAGCATCATATAGCTAGTGATGAAATGGCAGAGCCTTATTCAAACATAAATCCTTCTAATTATAAAGGATTTTTTCTATAAGCATCTCTATGGAATGTGTTCCATAGATTCTTAGTTGTCGAATTTTCCAGAATGATTTATTTGGAAATTCAGTGGATATGATATCATCTCCTCATGTGTACTTTATTCAGTGTGCTGTACTTGGTGTCACAGCTTATCTACAAAGAGTGAAAGGATAATGTGGGAGTCAGTTTGTTAGGTGGAAGAAGGTCATGTTAATGTTCTAAAGTGACTTGCAGTGCTATGTCACAATATTTAATAGGCACAATTAAAAATGGCACACATAAAGAACCAATAGTATGTTATTCTAGTTAGTCATTACCATGTTTCATTGATTCAAAGATTTTAGCATTTTTGAAATGAGGATACCTCCTAGAATCAGTGTCATGTCATAGTTTACGTAAATCTCATTTTAAATGTGTGTATGTGTGCATGTGCTGGGGACCGAATCTTGTCATAGTTTAATTGGCAGAATTTTTTCTTTTGTCACAGTAGCATATAAAATAATGTTGAGTCTTACAACTGATGGTATCTTGAATTTGATAAAATAAAATTATTTATATTAAGGAAAATACCGTAAATATTTATACACCTATTTCCTAAAGACTGCATAGAAGCTATTTGAATTGTCAGTTTATTAATTATCTTCAGTGGCTTACTTGCATGAGATAAATGCTTATACTTAAAATTGTCTTTGCAGTTTCTTAATTTTTGCTTACTCCACAAAGTAACTGTGTTTGGGTATTTTTGCAGCATTTATTAATAATGCCAGAAAACTGTTTGTATGTTGTTAGTATATTTTGAAGTCTTACATGTTGTATGCATTGTGTGGTAATGTATAATGGTTCCAAAGAAACCATCAGGCTTCACGGTGAGTTATTAACTCACTTTTATAAAAGTCCTTAAATACATATTTAGATCAATTGCTAGCTGTGGATCAAGATCTCAGTCTATATTTCTTTTGATAATTAACACTGAAAGGAAGCCACCTTGAAGAAATTTGTATAAAATTGTAGTTATAAATTTTGCTAACAAAAGAAAGTTAAAATGTCTAGTTCCTTTAAGTTTTGTTCTCATTCCATTTATTTCCATGAGATTCTACCAAATCTGCTGAACAATGGGAGTTTTGGCACAATTTGGAAAATGCGTGTCTGTGATTTTTACATCGTTGTTCTAACTGATGGCAGCCTGAAGGCAGTCCATGGCATCTAGTATCCAGGTGCAATGCAAGTTCAGACTTAAGGTTGAGCAAAGTGCTAAATTGTGCTTTTTTTTGTTTTGTTTTTTCTTTTCTTCTTTTGAAATGCTTTGCCTTTTGAAAACATTAATGATGGTGCTGTGTATATTACCTTTCACAGTGTTTCTTACATATTATTTAAATATTCAAATGTATAGAAAACGTTATTTTCATCTAGTAGTTTTTTAGGTAAGGTAGGGTATGATTGGTATAAGTATTAATAAACATTTAAAAAAATAAGTTGTTTTTAAAGATCTAGTAAGAATAAGATCAGTATCATACTAAAAAATTATAATTTGCAAAGCTTTTCCCCTTGTTTTTTGCGGAAGTACAAATAAGCACATGAATTAAGTTTACAAGCCTTATAAAAACTAAAGATAAAACTCTTTGAGAAAATCAACATTTTAAATCATGCTAAGTCTCTTCGTATTTTTACTCATCCTCCTGCAGAACATTGACAAAAATATGAAATTGATTTGGTTGAAGGGTGTTAAAGAGCCGACAGCCAAATGTCACAAACAATGAATGGCTGCAGTGTTGAAAGAATCAATAGGGAGGTTAAGCTGGTCTTGTGAGAGACTTGGCAGACCGCTCTGTTCCAGGAAGATATCTGTCTTCTGGCCTTGGTTGCATGATCAAAAGGAAAACTTGATAGGTTTAATGAAGGAGATACTGTAAAACTGACAACAGAAATATAGACACTCTGGTAAACTGTAGTGCACATCAGTGAGTGGAACTATTAGATACATTTTTCAACCTGAAAAAATATTTATGGGTAGAGATGTCAAAAATATTAGCTTTCTTTTACTTTTTCATTGATTCTTCTATTAGCTAATAAATTTGCCTGAAGTAAACAAAGATTTTTATTTTACTAAGTGTATAATAAGATGTTAAATATGCAGGACACAATAATTGCTGTGTTAATTAGTAAACTAATTTTCTAAATCTGCTCATGATAATGTTTAAAATCTAAATCAAAATTACATCTTTATCATTCTTGGATTGTATGCAAGGTATTAAGACAGATCAGCCTGGGTAAAAAAAGATGACCATTGACTTGTCAGTGAAAATAGGAAGTATGTCATTGAAACCAAGATGAAATTCAGGATTCAGTAGTCCACTGCACAGGCTATTAGAAGATATTTTATAGAAGTATTCCTCTTTTACAATTTCATTGATAATAATCAGTATGGTGGCTTAAAAATTACTTCACTGTGATTATTTTGATCAGAGCTATATTTTATGAAGTTGGACATTTTAACACATATCACATTAGATTAAGATCATTTATAGATCATGTTTCTTTGTAGTTTGCTGTAGCTCATTATTTATCATCTATACCAAGTAATATTTTGTGTCTGCATTATTTTTTCACCTAGATTTCTTAAGAACTCTTATTATTCTATGAAATGAATTATTTCTTGGGCTCTCACTGTGTATAAGACAGTATGCTAGGTGCAGATGTAATTTTTTTAATTAAAAGCATTTGTTTCTAAGTTTAGAGCTTTCCTTTTTTTCTAAGTTTTTATTACTTTTTTTTTTGGAAAATAGGCAGCTATATCTTATTTTATTAGCCATCATTAGATGTAACTGTCTCTTTATATATGTCTGGGAGTGGATTTAAGAAAAAGGAGTTGTTAGTTTGAAATTCCCAAATATAATATTCAGTTTAGAAAAGATGATAATCTGTTTCAAAACAAATAAATAAAAAGAGAAGATGAAGAAAAGGGAAAGATGTCTGGCAGATTTTCTGCAAGTGGACGCTGTAATAAAAATGCCCCCTACTTTGTTGGGATGGTATTTGGAGGGCTGCTGCCATATGTTACTTTCCTTTTTAGCTGGGATTATGCCATCATTATTGCTGATAAAAGCTGTTTACTGCCTTGGCAAAGGAATGATGCTTGGAGCAGTTTTGGAAACCGCCATTCAGTTTACAAAAAAGTTCATTTAGTGCCAGATGCTAGAATCCTAGGTCTTTGTTATCTTTTCCCATTATTAGATCCATCCATTGTCTATTTCTTTTTCCTTTTTCCTAAGAGAATGTAGCCTCTTAGTACCTGTTTTAATTCAAGCTGTTATGTGGGTGATTATCTAAATTATTACATTCTCCATGTTAACTTATCAGTACTAAAGATAGACAATTTGGCTTTCAGAACCATTGGCCAGATTTGGAATCAGCACTATAGTGTGCAGTGAGATTTCAGTTTCTAGACACTGCCTGTGTATTCTTATTAGTACTGTTGCACATCGAGGAGAGCTTGTTTTGCTCTTTGAATAAGCTGTTGGCTAATGTGCAGTCTATGGAAGCATTGAAAGTGGGTGTTATTTTCGGTCCATTTATCACTTGTTTTTATCTTGTGAAACATATTAGAATTGAAAATGAAACAAACATCCCCCTCCCTAGTAAATGTTAAGTTCATAGTTGTAACTTTTTATAAAAATATTCTCCAATTATTATTCTGAGAAATTTCTTCTGCTTTTAAACACAATCTTTGGTAGTTGACTGCATGATTAGATTGCACTTAGGAACTTATATCTACAAATAATAATGAACTTTGGTTGTTAGCATATAATACCTAGTAGGCCTTTGGTGCATATTTAATTACTCTAGCTTAATATAAGGCAAGGAGTAAGATAGGCTTGTCTTCTAGTGTCCTAATGATTTTCTTTTTCTCATTTTGTAGGACTTTCCTGTGGAATCAGTATTTATGTGTATAATATGTGATTTGTTGGTCCACCCAGAGAGCACGTCCTTGGCCATGTTGGTATTATGCTTCAGTCATCTTCTGTCACATCTTAAGTGTTTCAATTGCACTCCTTGACTTGAATTTGGGATTACTTTAAGTGCAAAATTAACTCTTTATTAAGTAATGTTAATAAATTAGGGTTTCATAGGTTTATCTCAAAATATAGACCCTAGTTCTAAGCACAGTTTTCCCAGTATATACTGTTATTCATTCATTTCTTTTTGTAGGAATTATTGCCAAGAAGACAAGGTCCAAAATAAGTATGAACCACACATTTTCTAGTGTAGTAATTTTTTAAAAAAGAATGCCAGTTACCTGCTGGAAAGCTATGCTTCTTTAGAATAACCTGAAATAACCTAAACCTGGATACCCACTAATGGCTCCCTGATAGTGCAGAATTTTGGATAACTTTAGGTGGGGAAAGAAACCATCAGGTAGATGGTTCAATATGAATTTCATTGTCTTGAAGTTGAAAGCTTATGATCACTTTTTTAGGTTAAATATACTTATTAAAAGTTGAGATCATGGGGCCGGAGTGGTGGCTCAGCGATTATGGTGCTTGCCTGGCATGCGTGAGGACATGTGTTCAAATCCCACTACCACGTACACAACGAAGTGTTGGAGCAGTGAAAGCCACATAAAAACTAAATAAAATCGATTCTCTCTTTCTCTCTCACTCATGTATACCTATTTTCTTTTGAGACATAATTTTTTAAAAGAGAATTAAATGGTTTATTGATTACTCATGATAATGGATGATACACAAGCTTCATTCCAATCTATTATTTATCTGGTACCATTATTCAATTTAGATATTGGATAAGATGTGCCAGCAATCATTTTATAACCAAATAATTCCATGACTGTGCTTGGGTGACCCTTTCAATGGTGAGCGTCAGAAGGTCACAATAGTTAACTGTCAGTTCAGCTACACCAAGGTTTCTGAACCTGGCATCATCCTGAATGAATTCTAACTTCACATTAGTGGGAAGTTTTACCAAGATGGCTTCAGAGTAGACTAACTTTACACAGCACATTTAAAAAAAGACATTTATTCAGTGTCATGATCAGACTATTACATTTAGCAATCAACAGCATGGATGCAAACAACAAAAAAAAAAGAGTCTACATTAAAACTCTGTTGGAATGCTTTACAATTTCCATAGAACAGAAACTAAAATAACCTGTTATGCAATTAGTTACAAATACAGTCCTTGTGTTGTTTTGCCCATACACATGAGTATTGTCTACACCATGTTTTATTTGTAGCAGCTATGCCCTACCACCACTGTGGTTGGCTGAGTTCACAAATTGGTTGTAACCTGTAGCTTCCCTTACACATAATTTTTTATGGTTATGAATGAATGTTTCTCACTGATTAGCTTTTTTAATTACTTATAAAGTATCATAATTTAAAAATTATTATTGATCTGTCTGCTGTGGTTCAGGCCTTAATCCCAGGGACTTGGGAGATTGAGGCAGGAGGACCACAAGTTCAAGACCAGCCTCAGCAAGTTAGTGAGACCCTGTCTCAAAATAAAAATAAAGAAGGCTGGGGATGTAGCTCAGTGTTAAAGTGCCCCTGGGTTCAATCCTATCTCTGTCCCCCAAAACAAAATTAGTATTAAAATCATACTCATATAAGTTTCTGACATAAGTCACATTTCAGAGTAGATGCTTTAATGCTCAACGTTAATTAGCAAATGGGCACTATAAGAAAAATATGTATTTATTTAAGCAAAGAACTTTAATTGGCTGTTACATCCATGTGCACCCCCATACCCATACCCACACTCACCTGCAATACGGCACTGTAGTATGAATCCCTGGAGAGTATCTGCTTTATACCAAAATATGCCTGCCATTTAATTGTGTGAATTTATTTATTTATTTATTAGAGAGGGAGCATGAGAAAGAGAGAATCAACTTTATTTAGTTTTTCATCTGGTTTTTGTTGCTCCAACATTTTGTTGTGTATGTGGTGCTGGGGTGTGAATATGGGTACTCACACATGCCAGGCAAATGTGATACTGCTGAGCCACCTCTCCAGCCCCCTGAATTTTTTTTCTTTTTTTTTCTTAGATGATATAGAGTTACAATTGAGGGGGAAACATTATCAAACATTCAAGAATAAATGTATATATACTTCGTTATCTAGGGCTAATGCCATGTCATGGATGCCCTGCTTGGGTTCCCCCTGTTGCTGTTTCCCCGAGAAGAACCCCTGAGTTAAATGGATATCTGGTGGAGGTCAGAGATCACCTTCTGAGATGATTCCCCTATATTCGCATCCTCTAGTCTCCTAGGTAATTTTCCTAAGCCCTCCCCCCACACTGTCCCCCTGAATTTATTTTTAATGTTGAAATTTCAGTTGTTGGATAGCTCTTGCTTTTTATTTATTATTTTGTTTTTTAAAGAGAGAGGGAGAGAAAGAGAGGGAGAATCAATTTTATTTTTCCATCTGGCCTTGTTTCTCCAACACTTAGTTGTGTATGTGGTGCTAGGATTTGAACCTGGGTCCTTGTGCATGCCAGGCAAGCACCCGAACTCCTGAGCCACCGCTCCAGCTCCTAGCCCTTGCTTTTTAAATAATTATCTTTTTGTATTTGCAAATTGTTAGTGAAAAAACCATTAGTTATAGCAATTAACTTTTCTCTTTCCTTAGTGATCTAAATACACCTTTATAATTTTTAGTGAATGAACTGAGTTTGATGCATATCATAGGTAGTTCAGTTGTATCAGATTTACCAGAGAGGCATTTAAAATGTTATTGCCTTCTGTCCCTGTTTTCATAGTCATGTTAATTCACGCTTAAGGCTTGTAAGCATTGGAATCATTGTCATTCAGGACATGTGAAAATACCTTGGGCTTAAAGAACTTGTATTTTGATGCTATATTGCTGTGGGTTCCAAACTCCCAGTTTTGCTATTTATTACAGTTAAGTGACTAGTCACTGAGCTTATAATTTTGGGTGTAGGTTTTTTTAATTATTAAAAATGTAGATAATATCTGTTTATCAGGGTATTATGAAAAATCTCAGAAAAAGTATTTTTAAATAGTAGATACTTTCATTATTGGTAAGGTAGATGGTATTAGCATGGGTGACCAAGTCAAATTAAGTTAGTTTAGTTTTGTCTTTTTGGTTTATCTTCATGAAGTGCTCTTGACATGAATTCTGTTTCAGAGGTTGACTCACTTAGTTAATCAACCACTAACAACTCAGTTAATCGACTACCAACAACTCAGTGGTTGATTTATAGTTGATTCATGCTAGATTACTTATGGATCAGGGAAAGTTTGAGACATCATTAACAAAACCTTGCCAAAAACAAAAACAAAAACAAAACAAAACAGGAACAATAAGTTCAGAACTTTAGTTTCATTTTAATTGAGAGTTAGTCGAAGAAAGCACACCTTTAATACAGCTAATTTCATGGAGTGAGCCTGTGATATTTTTATTAACCTATTTTTGCATGGACTTAGTTTTTTAGTTTCCTTATGCCAATGATTTAAACTTTATAAATCTAATAACATTTATAAAGCACTTAGACATTCATATAAATTACTTTTAATATTTTTACCATTATAAATGTAATACTAGTGTTTCCTATTGGTATATGCTTTACTAGTGTTATTGTAATTGATTTTGCTTTACTTTCTTTTTCAAGTTAAAGATTTTTAAAAAATTTGTTCAAGAGGATAAATATTCTTTCATCAAATTATAGATGTCATCTTGATAGTATATAAAAATTTATTTTTTTGCTAGGGCACAATGTTACATTTGATTGTGTATTTTTTTTTCCCTTTGTTATTGTTATTCTGGTATGGTTTGGCTTTGTTTTCATTGTAATTCTGTGGGGAGAATGTCATTTTTTCCCCACTGTTTAGATAGATGCATCTAGAACCAAATGAGGGCAGTAAAGTCTAATAGAAAGCTTTACAAATGAAAGTTTTGTTTCTGTTTGTGCAATACCTTGTTCCCCCTTCATGTATCCTGGGAAATCATACTGATCAATAGTTCCCATTTCAGTAGAACTGCAGCAAGCATTACAACTGTATAAAATTTACAACATTGTCTGCTGTAAATTTTAATTGGAAAAACCTTATAGCTTTGCTCTCTATCTTTGGAGGTTTAAATCTATATGATTTTTTTTAAGTAAAAAAAAATTTACAACATAATATCATGTCATACAATTTTTATGGACATGTAATATAAATAGGAACAAACTATAGCTTTATTGGAAAAAAAACTATAAAAATATATTTTAATGCATAGTACATTCAACATTTTTGCTATAGAAAAAATGGACTTGGTAATTTAATGAATGTTATAAAATAATTATGAACAATATTAGGTGAGAAAATTAGCAAATAAATTTACTAATAAAGGATATATTCCTTGGTTTCTGTCTCCCAAGTGGGGCCGCTTTTTGAATCACTGTGAAATACTCTTTTTGGAGCCAGTGTTCAGAACTAGACGAGTATGAGAAAAATGCTGCTTTCTGCACAGCTTTATTTCTGTCACAGGTCAGGCTTAAAATGCTGTGTGATACAGTTATTGACTCTAATCTGGGCATAAACACAAGTCCTGAAGCACCAGCCCAATTAATAATTTGCATAATTAACACGCATATTAAATAGGGACTGGCCTTGCATCTGTATTTGCAGTGATTGGGGTAATGAGGGCTAACGGAGCGGCGCCTCGGGCCTGTGTTAGCAGACGTGTGGCAGTAGTAATTTTTGCTTGGATTGACAACTGCTAGACAAGTGGTCCCAGCATAAAGCTAAACCCGGTTTGGCAGTATTAATCGTTGACAAACTGCTCTTAAAGCTGTAACATTGTTTCTGTCAGTTGTTTGGTTTGATGTCACTGTTAGACATAATAAATCAATAGTGTCAGAATTTGGTAATGTTTATAGCTAGCAAGGTTTATTATTTCATATGACTGTCATGTACAAATAGTGGTTATCATGGCTGCCTCTAAATTATCAAGGACAGAATATTGCTTTGAATATACTTCTGTAATTCTTTTTTCAATGAATTCTTTGCCATTTGGAAATGCTTTTGGTTGGTGTTCCTGCCCAATTCCATTGTAACTTTTGTTCAATATACAGTTAAATTTCTTGAAAGTTGTTTATGGTTTTAAATTATGAAGATATACCTAGCTTCCTCAGCTAGGGTGCAAGGGTATAGAGATTCTTCAGAGCAGCATTTTAATTTCAGGGGATTTCAGTATATATATAAGAAGGAAATATTGTGGGCACTTTCTGCTGGTAGAGAAATTAAGAGATATTCAGAGAGACTTCTAGATTTCCTTCTCCTCATTCCTCCTCCTGATCATTTCTCCAAAAGTTTTAACTAAAAATATTTGTTACCCTTTCACCTTCCTGACCACCATCACCACATGTTAAAATTGTTTCCCCCCTGTATTCAGTTTTTTAAAATTTTTCTAAGGGGCTGGAGTGGTGGCTCAGTGGTTATAGTGCTTGCCTGGCATACACAAGGATGTGGGTTCATCCCCAGCACCATGTACACAATGAAGTGTCAGAGCAACAAAAG